>JADBJO010009268.1:42192-57192 GCA_016801955.1 Conus betulinus
GTTACTTTGTTTGCTTGCTTGTTTATTTTTTTCTGTTGCCTTCCTTCCTATATCTCCCATGCACAAATAACGCGTTGGCGACAGAAGAGAATAAAGAAATGAAGACAAAACGAAAGGTCAGCAGTTCCTTAAGCAGAAAAAGCAGACTCGCCGGGCAGGAAATCCCTGCTGCAGCCCAGCTCATCCCGCTCCTCAATGTTCGCTAATGGCAGTCATTTTGCTCTCGGCTATAGTCCGTTCTCAGTTAGCCAGCCAGTCTGCTCACTTCTTCGTTGTCCTCATCATCAGCATTGAGAACTGGTCAACCTGAACTTTTTTTCCCTGTGAAGCAAAATCCAGAGAGAGAGAGAGAGAGAGAGAGAGAGAGAGAGGAGAGAGAGAGAGAGAGAGAGAGAGAGGGGGGGGGGGGGGGTTAGTCACCGCCAAGGACATAGACCGACAAAGTACAGGACAAGACACAATGCATTTCGACCTCTTGGGTCTTCTTCAGGCGAAAACAAATAACATTTAGGACAGTGAAAACGGAGAGAACGAGAAAACACTTATTTTCTGGTGTTCCCTGTGATTTTGGATATATGCAGTCGTGTTAATCAAGGGCGCGGGGGGGGGGAGGGTGTGTGTGTGTGTGTGGAGATGACCAATACAACTTCAGGCAAGGTTTATTCAAGGAAACAAGTGTTTGATTTTAAACAAAATAGTCAGCCCCCTACCTGAAATCTCCCAGATGTCTTTGTGTCTTTGAAATAAACTGTTCTCTCCATGTATAGTCGCTTTTTCGTTTCCTGTCTTTGCCTCCCTTCCTTGCGCTCAACTCTGAAGCAATCTGAAGCGATCAAAGCTAAGTGCATTTTCGTTATTTTATTTGTTTTTGTTTCACCTGAAGAAGGCCTAAGCGGTCGAAACGCGTTGTGTTTTGTCTTGTGACTCGTTTGTCCACGTTTCTCTGGGCGGTTCGCTGACATTTATTTAAGATTGGTTTAGATTTCCGCCTGCAGTCGTCTCACTTTGCAACTAGCACACTGACAGGTTATACTAATGGACACTGACAGGTTATACTAATGGACACTGACAGGTCATACTAATGGACATTGATAGGTCACACTAATGGACATTGATAGGTCATACTAATGGACACTGACAGGTCAAACTAATGGACACTGATAGGTCATACTAATGGACACTGACAGGTCAAACTAATGGACACTGATAGGTCATACTAATGCACACTGACAGGTCACACTAATGCACACTGACAGGTCACATTCATGAGACCTATGCATGGCGTGGAACAGGATTTACAACAACGTCGTAAACCACTCTTTATGGTTGATCACTCCCTTGTCTATTTCTTTTGAAAAGTTATTAATCAACGAACATTTCTTTGGTTTTCCTTATTTTCCGCTTTATTCTTTATATTGATGATGAAACATTACGAGGACACTTCTACGGAAGGAATTTCAAAGAAGAGCTGCGCAGTGCAACTGTCTCTGATGATTTTATAAACTGAACGTTATTAGTCAGATTTCTCTAAAAGTCTCTTTTAAAATAGACACAAACCGATCGTTTCCTTCTTTTGCTTTTTTGTGTTCTGTCTTCTATTTAAAACGTGCTACAGTATCAGATTTCCAAATCAAATGATTAAAAAAAAAATCGCCCATTTCATTTGTGTCTCTATTGACACTGATTCCCAGCCTTTTTTTTTTACATTCCCAGTTTCCCATCTTCTCTTCTCTTCAGTTAAGGTATGCCATAAACAACGTGTATATTAAAAAAAATCCTTCTTTTGCCCAGAAACGCTGATTTGCATGCCTTTTGCGTCTCCAGCTTTCCATGATATCTGCCCTCGTGTTAAGACACGCTGTAAACAACCTGACTTGATTCCAGGGAAGAGGACGCAGGAAATTCGTTCCAGCCGGAGATGAAATAGGAGAAACAGACCATCTCGGCGCTCTGCTCTGAGCCATCCATTCTCGTTAACTGGACATGTCCCTGATCTCTGCTGTCTCTTGTATCGCCTTCCGGGCAGCTTCACCATGCGAGTTTTAGCTGTTATGGTTTATTGTTATCGTCGTCGTCGTCGTCGTCGTCGTCGTCGTTGTTGTTGTTGTTGTTGTTGTTGTCGTTGTCGTCGTCGTCGTCGTCGTCGTTGTTGTTGTTGTTGCCGTTGTTGTTGTTGTTGTTGTTGTTCTTCTTCTTCTTCTTCTTCTTCTTCTTCTTCTTCTTCTTCTTCTTCTTCTCTTCCTCCTCTACCTCTCCCTTTTTCTCCTCCTCCTCTACCTTCTCCTCCTCCTCTATCTCCTCCTCCTTCATGTTCTTTTCTTGCTTCTCCATCACTTTTCTCGGTAGTTTTTACGTCGAAATATAACGAGTCCCAGTAGAATAATTCCGGGTCAGCTGTCTCCTTTTGTATTTCTATTTGCATTTTTTTCTTATAAGGAAGTTATGACAATTTTTTTTATAACGACGTAATGTCACACTGAAAAAAAAAAAAAAAAATGCTGGTTCTACATTCATTCATCACAGTTCTTCTTTGCTTTGTGTGTGTACATAGATGCGAGCGCAAGTGCACGTGCGCGCGCGCGCGCGCGTGTGTGTATGTGTGTGTGTGTGTGTGTGTGTGTGTGTGTGTGTGTGTGTGTGTGTGTGTGTGTGTGTGTGTGTGTGTGTGTGTGTTGTCATTTTGACGTTAGTGTCTGAGTGTGTAAATAATACGCTTGAAACGAAATCACAATGACCAAACTTGGTTAGACGTATTGAACAGATGGTCCTTAACAGATCACAACACCTACAAACCCACTGCCGTACAAGGTGGAGCGCAGTTGCACGTGCGGAAACCACGTAAAAACGGTAAAACGGATGTCTGTGGGAGCATATGAGTTTTAAAAAAATGGGCGAAATGCTCGTGGTCAATCATGATGCACGTGCATGGCATGGCACCTCGTTCATGAACACAGATCAGACGCCGTTGGCCACAAATCTGTAAACAGAACGGTCGTCTACGCCAGCCCAAAAAGCATGGCACAAAGGCAAAGACTGGACCCTGCCGATCGTGGACGTGCCTTAGCGCGTGATTTGACGAAGGGATTTCTGGCCGCGAGGTGGCTAGGCGTCTGAACGTGTCCCATTCCACCATCCAACGTCTTGTAGAGAGGTTTCAGGCCACTGGCAGCGTGCAGGATCGGCCACGATCAGGCCGTCCTCGGTGTACCGACAGACATGCTGACCGATTCCTCCTGCTGTCTGCCCTACGCAATCGGACTGTCACCTCATCCACCTTAAGGCGTGAGCTCCTGCAGGCTTCAAATGTCAATGTCAGTAGAAGGACAGTTTGTAACCGTTTGCACGAGTTTGGGCTGTCATCCCGGAGACCAGCAGTCCAAGTACCACTTACTCCAGCTCACCGCAGAGCACGGGCGGACTGGTGTCGTCATCACGTTCGCTGGACGAGGCAGCAATGGTCTCGAGTGCCGTTCACAGATGAGTCCTGCTTCACCTTGCATTCAATGACGGCAGGACCTGAGTGTGGCGAAGGCCAGGAGAACGTTTTGCTGACGCCACAGTTCGTGAGGTGGATCGTTACGGAGGGGGTTCTGTAATGGTCTGCGGTGGCTTCTTCAGTCGTCAAGACAGAACTCCCCTGTACGTCAGTCAAGGCATGCTGACAGGGGGCGCGGTACCGTGACGAGATTGTGAGACCCCTGATCCAGCCCGCCCTTTCAGGCCATGGGTAACGCTGCTGTTTTCCAAGACGACAACGCCCGTCCACACCGAGCCCGTTTCGTGGACGATCATCTGCAGCAAGAGGGGATCATCTGGATGCAGTGGCCATCTCGCTCACCCGATCTGGCTCCAATTGAGCACCTCTGGGATGTCCCTTGGACGGCGGGTAGCCCCCACCCCCCCCCCCCCCCCCCCCCTGTTGACCTGTTGTGTGGCCCAGCTCACTCTCTTTCTGCAGCAGGAGTGGCAGGCCATACCGCGGGACACTCTTTCGGACCCTGGTGGACTCCATGCGTCGACGTTGTGCCGCTTGCCTGGCGGCAAACGGTGGCTACACTCGGTACTGAATGGTGCAGTTTTCAGTTGTGGCTTATGTGACGATCCTGAGGAAGGGTGATTGGACATTACAGCCCGCTGTCTGCGTTTGATTTGTTGATTTCGTGCAATGGTCCAATGAATTTGTTCTTGAATAAATTTGGAAGATTTTGCGTCCGTTCTTCTTAACATTGGCTGTAGTGTTTTGGTCTGGGAGACAGCGTTGGCAATGGCCCTTAACGAATGACCCTGTACTGGCCATCATGACGACATACACGCCAGCATACCAAGTAAAGTTTGCGGTGTCGGACAACTTCGATTTTTTAAGGTTCAAGTTGCCAGCTTCTGTGTTGAGTTGCCGTTGTGGAGCGGATAAGAGAAGGAAGAATGGGATGAGGTTTAAAGGGAAATATGGGTCAAGATTGTACAGATGGGATTTGTACAAACTGGCAGTGTGTAAAAACCCCTACTCTACACATCCCTTCTGTCCTCCCAGCCGCATGTCATGCACTTGCATGGGCCAGTGGGCTTCAGTGCAGCTGTCCAGCACTTGTCCATCTTGATACTGCACTTTCAATGTTCCCTTCTGATTAACGTCTGGCAGCGAGAGGAGAGAGAGGAGGGAAACATCGATCGCGCAGTGCACTCTAGAAAAAAAGGACAAGGAATCAACACGTTTACGTGCACTAAATCCCCAGGTTTTCAGAACAATATTCCATTCTGACCTATCTTTGATAGTCTGTCTGTATGTTGTTTAGATTTCTAGTCTGTTTCTGTATCCTAGTGCATTCTTCCCCCTCGTTCACTCCCCACCCCCATCCCTCAATCCGACCCCCAAACCCACCATCCCCCCCCCCCCCCCCCTTTTTTTTTTTTTTTTTAGAAAAGTGGAATTTAATCAAACTTGTGCTCTGCCCAGAGTATAAGTGTGTTTCTCGTGATGTTCAGTTTGCTTTAAGTGATTAAATTATTGTCGTGGCTGGGTGTAATGACTGGATTTATTTTTTTCACGTAATGTTCTTGTGCTTTAGTGCTGAGATATAGAAAGCTGTTATGTTGAAAGATTTCAACGACAAAAAAAAGGAGATTTGCTTTTTTTGTTTTGTTTCCGCATTTTGAGGGGAAAAAGCTTAGCTTCAACTGATTATCTTTGTTATCCTCCGATAGTCGTCACTGTCTCCATTTTCTTTCCTTATCTTGATCTCATCGTACTCCTTTTTAGATTATATCTCACCAGCGATCATCATTGCGTGATATTTTGGCTATCCTGAATACATGAGAACTTTTCATATCTGACAGAAATTGACAAAGAACAGAGCAATACGGACTAGAGCATCATGTAAAATCTACAAATTGGAATAACATTAATTTTTAGCATTCTTTCCCCAGTTTAATTATTTCCTTGATTATATCTAAATGCATTTCATTTTTTTATCATAAAAATCCCTCCCCTCCCTTAATTCAATGTCTTTTTTACTGTACGTAAGTTATGCAGATCGTGTTCATGCATTTCATTTCTGATTACTTCGTTATTTCGTTATCTGTTTTTCCAAAATAAACTTCACCTTGCATTAGCAAACATACACATCGACTGACACAGCTGGGCAAATATATATATATATATATATATATATATATATATATATATATATATATATATATATATATGTGTGTGTGTGTGTGTGTGTGTGTGTGTATAATATATATATATATATATATATATATATATATATATATATATATCTTTTCTACATTCATCGTGCCACAGACACTGAGAACACACCTTTCGTTTGCTTTTTTTTGTGTATGTTTCTCTATTGGACGGTGCATTGACTGCCTCAGTGTGATTCTATGTATTTTACACTATAGATTTCCTCCAGGCAGAATATGGGATGTAGACGTGGTGTAGTGTTTCTAGTTTAAATGGACAGACTGGGGACACAAATTACCGGTGTTGTCTACTGGTGTTTCTCATTCCAACGGTGTGGCTCATTTTAATAAGAAGTATGCCATCCTTCTAATCCTCGATTTACCTTTTGTGACACGTCATCAAGTGTTCCATTTGGCAAGAAAACACCACTATGGAACTAAAATGTCACGTTAAAGTGGTTGGTAGCTCAGCTTGCAGCTGGAGGTTGCGTGTTCAAGTTCCCACTATTTGTATGACATTTCGTACCTGGATGGCGCCTATCTAACACCTAGTGTACTGTGGACTCGTATGTCTAGACTTAGATTATACCTTAGTGCTTCATCCACTCTATGAATGCGTCTCTAGGAGTGTTGTTCCAATATCCTGACCAACAGCCCAAGTGTCCGGACTGAGACGTTCGCTGGGGACTGTCTCTGGACGGACATAGTTGCTTCATCCAGAGAAGAGAAGAACTCTCACCCACGCTGCCTTCAGAAACAGGCAATACATGCCATCAGAGAAGGCTTGATGATAGGAGGTATCTTTCCTGTGTTGCATCAGAAGATACACCACTGAACAAGGTTGAAAGGACTCAGCAGCAGTGCAGTGTCTCTTCTGGTGGGTTGTCTTTGGACAACTTGAGTTGGACTGGTCTGGATGAACTTGCGTGTGGCTGTGCAATGGGGCAATAGGGGGTGTTAAAACGGATTGTATGATCATTATATGGGGACACAGAACATGAGACAGGAACAAAAAGGATAAAGAGAGAAAAGAGGAAGAAAGCGAGAAGAAAAAAAAATCAATAAGGACAAAAAGAAGGAAAGAAAAGGAGAGAACTATTCGTTCATTTGATACTAGCATCTCTGTATTAACATAATTATGTCATTACAAGTAGGGTTTTGTTCTCACTTACTCCGAAATGGGGTACAGTGAAAAAAAGTTAATGTGTTGATTCACGAAACAGCTCCACCTTCATTTCCAAACCTATACGTATCTCCTCAACTACCCCCCCCCCCCCCCCCCCCGAAACTGAACCTCTAATGTCACTGTATCCTATTGAAAAAAAAAAATAATTAAACTGTTAATGCTTTAGCTATTGATTATCTATTGATAAGGTTTAGAATAAAATAGCGTTTGCATAATGTTACTTACCATTGGGACTCATAAATTATCTCCATGAAAGAGCGCAACCTCCTTTTTGCAAGGATAAAATCAATCTGGGATGCTATTCCGAGAATTCGACTGTCTTTGGCGTTTTTCCTGACAGAACTGAAAGAGAAGGAGACGGGAAAAGGGCAGACGTGAAGCACAAGACAAAGGACGGGGGGGGTGGTGGAGAGTGAATGGGGGGGGGGGGGGGGGGGGGGGGGTAGACGGGCAGGGAAGGAATTCCCTTGGGCATCCTCTGCCAGTCTTTACAATTATGACCCCAGTCTCATCCTCCCTGTTGCAGCTTTTATCTTTCCAGGCCCAGCCTTGACCGGTCACAGACCGCGTCCTCCTCGTGAGCAGTCGATAACCGCGCATAGGTCGTAATTTACGAATGAGGAGTCCATGCTTTTTAGTGTTCTGTATGTGCATGCATTACGATCTAGCAACAGCACGTTCTGGGAATCCAATGACCGTGCTTTCTGGAACCAGTCTTTGTGGCACGCACACCCCTTGTATATTAAGTCAATACAGAAGCAGTTCTAAACGGAAACTCCCGGCAGAGCGAAAAGCACTGAGTCTACACTGAATCCGCAAGTATCAGCCCCCTAGGCACGGCGGCAGAGGTTTGAATGACTCTCTCTGGTACTTACATCTTTGCTATTAAAGTCAACGTGGAACCAGCCGCCGTGGCGAAGTGGTTAGCGTCGTGGACTAACGGCTGGGAGGTCGTGTGAGTTCCATTCCCAATCAGAGCCATGTGGGATTTTTCTGCCCCGACTGGCTCCTACCCAGAGTCGAGTTTGCTACTGGATCAGTAGGGAAAACTTAGACCACACAGTTGAGTTTTATCCACGTAATGGATGCGTCTCTGAGAGTATTGCTCAAATTTGCTGAGCAACACTGCAGGTGTCTGTACCTCTAGGGCCTGGTTGACGTCGGGGGAGATATTGTGAAAGGAAGCGTAGAGTACAGCCCTGTCATGTAGTCTCAAACCCAAATGGAAACGAATATCATCATCTTCATCATGCTCATTTTCATTGATCAGCATAAAAAAGAACGTCTCAAGTTCTGTGGCCCTTCATGCCCTGCTGTCATGGTGACCTCAGTTTCGATGTTTACTTCACGTCTGTGTCTATGGCCTTGGTTTGCTTCCGTCGGGGTCACCGCTATCGGCGAATTCACGGAGGCTGTCGTTGGACGGTCGTGGTGGCACCCTCCAGGGGGGGAAGCTCTCTCGCGCTGGCTCCGTGACTAAGCAATAAATGTCGTCAGGAGGGGGGCTCAGTAGGTATTGTCCTGCGCATGTAAGATCAGAACAGGTAGCACTGAACACCACTAAAATTGACTCAGCAGCAATGTAGGTAAGTTGCCACTTGATCACTTGATATTGACTGCTCCCTGTGGATTGCCGGTGTCGGGGCTGCGGCGGCGGGCCTGGCCAGGCAGGGTGTGGCTGTGGACGGGGAGTCGAAATGAGCAGTGTCTTGCAGAGTCCAACTGCGATGGTCACTGTTGAGGGGGCAGAAAAAAAATCTCAACATGGAGGAACGGGCAAACACAAGACAATGAAAAAACACCGAGGACGCAAATGAGCTCCACTCGTCAGCATGGAGTATTGGAAATGTGGAGCTGTGTTTGAAACAAGTGACTGCACTGGCGCGCAGCAAAACAACAACGAAACATATTAGTGTGAAATATGGACGTCAAGGATATGGAAGACAATAAAATAAACCGCGATTGATGTTCATACGAAGTGTGTTATTTCCACATCTGTCAAGGCTTGAAGATAGCTTCTTAGCATCACGGGATTAGTGATAATTATGAACTTACCCACAGAGATATATACTTATCCCCTCTTGGCCACACACACACACACACACACACACACACACACACACACACACACACACACACACACAACACACACACACACACACACACACACACACACACACACACACACACACACACACACACATACGCACACACATGCACGCTCTCACGCATGCACCCACGCACGCACACGCACGCATGCACACACAGAGACAGACACACACACACACACACACACACACACACACACACACACACACACACACACACACACACACACACACGCACGCACGCACGCACGCACGCACGCACGCTCACACACACACACACACACACACACACACACACACACACACACACACACACACACACACACACACACACCCTATACGCCTGCTCGCGCGTTTTTTACGCATGCAGGCGCGCATGCCCATACACACATTCAAGTCTCTCTCTCTCTCTCTCTCTCTCTCTCTCTCTCTCTCTCTCTCTCTCTCTCTCTCTCTCTCTCTCTCTCTCTCTAAGTGGGAAACATCAGTACACACTACAGGACAGGCATATCTCTGTCGCTTCCACCCATGAAACTAATCTGTCTCATTATTTCTGCTTTCTTTTTCACCAGAATCTTTTGAGTCATTTTCTTCCAGCATTTTCTTTTTCTTTGCCTTCTTTAGTTGTTTTTTGTTTTAATCCTTTCCTCTAACTGTCGCTTTTCTTTCTTCTTTTCCAGCATCTGTAGTAAATGTCTGTCTCTGTGCATCCTCCTCTTCTTTGCTCCATCGCTATCTTCATTTGACGAGGTGGCAGCCCTGATGTGAGACTCCATGGTAGATTTGGCATAAAATCAATATGAATTAGAATTTTCTACTTTGTGGCATGTCTTTTCTTGTTCTTCATTCTTTCTTTCTTTCTTTCTTTTCTTTTTTCTTTCTTTCTTTCTTTCTCTTCTTTCTTTCTTTCTTTCTTCTTTCTTCTATTCTTTCTTTCTTTTCCCTTGACTTTGCTCATTCGCTCTCTTCTTTCAGTTTTTTTTCATATAAACTATTTGTCTTTCTAGTTTACTTTCGTTCCACGTCTCTTTTCGTTCGTTCTCTGCACTTCATTCAGTTTTCTGTTTGTCCGGGTTTTTTTTTCTTCCTTCATCACAGAAACTGGAGGGGAAGGGGAGGGGGGCAGGGGGTGGGGGGAGCGATTACGGACGGACAGGTTTGAGGAGGAGAGAGGGTGGAAAGGGAAATCATGAAGACTTCACAAGGGGAGTATTGCTCACATTATATCTGTACTGTTTATATATATATATATATATATATATATATATATATATATATATATATATATATATATATATATATATATATATATATATATATATATATTTGTCACTGACGAAGGAGTACGCCGAAAATTTCTTGCCTTGTTTTGTGTCGTTCATTAAAAACCGCGTTATTTCACACTTTGTTTTGTGTGCTCTTCTGCTTTTTCATCTGGTTCCGGTAACGCTGCAGTTTGTTTCATTTGCCTTTAATAGCATCATATCATTACGGCAGTCCCACATAGAGCATTTGTGTTTATTTGGGGCACTTCTCACGATTAATCATAAATACGTGTATTGTGATTAATGCACTGAGTTCGGAATCTACCCCCATCCCCACCCCTACCCCAAAGAAAGACTATTTAAAAAGGAAATGTGATTTCTGTAGTAAAATACAGTAACGCACCCTTCCTCCTACCTGATGTGTGAATGCATGCCATCGTATTTCTGCTTTAGGTGCCTACGTTGAGAACCTGGCCAGTGCCTTTGTCTGCACTATCCTGGTCACTATGAGAGACAGACACTTTGACACTTTGATATTTTATTTGTCATTGCCAAAAGGTCTTATGACAAGGGGGGTAACAGGGTAATAACACATTCCTCTTTTCATTGCAAACAAAGTAACCCAGTTATTCGCAATGATCAATCAAATCAAAAACAAGCAAAACATGTAGAAAAAGTAGAAAAGAGTCATCGGATATCCTAGTAAACACAACTCCTTTATCATCATTACAACAACAACAACAACAACAACAACACATATACAAAAAGGGAAAATGTAATATTACATATTAATTCGACCATTGACTCAGTCAGGCGATGACTATATCACTGAACTCCTCTACCTGTTGAAATCGATATTTTCCGGGATAAGGTACTGTTTTCAATCCACTATTATTGCAAATGCTTCTGTCTGATTTCCATTGCTTCTGCAAATGAATTTAGCAACTGATTTGATCATACCATCGTCATCAGATGATAACAAAGAAGCAACATCTTGCCTTTCAAAAACATCCAAAGTGGAAAATGAATATTTTACACGCACTTCATTGTATGCAATACATTGAATAAAAAAGTGTTTTTCGTTGTCAGTGGTGAATCCACATACAGGGCATGGTGATTTTGTGGATGTTCCAGACTCAAACCATCTTTTTCGCATTCGCATTGAAACCTAAAGTTCGTAACCTAAATCTTGCGTAATTAATTCTATGCTATTTATCAGTGATAACATGAAGAAACTTTTCTGCATGGAATATATTCTTTAACGAGAACCAGCGATACTTTGCTTTGCTTTCCATATTTGAATGCCAGTTCTGTTTAAAAGAACAGATGAGCCTATCTTTAAATTCTCTAATAAAACTGCTGTTCGTCACCCACTCCTTGGGTCATCCTCACTATGCCAAAACCCTGTTCTGATAACACTTTCTTTACATTATTAGCCCAGTTATTTCTGCCTCTTTCCATTTGTAAAAGCATCATGTCATAAAGCCTGTCTGCACAAACGTGACTGTGGAAGCTTCAATATTTCAACCAATACCTAACACATTCCACAAAAGATCGTATGGAAAGAGGGTACCTGCCCATCTCTCCGTATAAAATAGTGTTAGATGAATGGATTGGCACCTGAAGAAAAGGCTTCATAGCTACGTGTGTACTTTTTCAATCTGTGAATTTTCTTCTAACCCCGAATTTCAGCTTCATAGGTAAGTAAAGGTTCTATCTGTGCATCACAGATTTTCCAAAATATACCGCAATCCATACAATTCAGCTTTCTTAAGGATCTCAGAATTTCAGTCACGCCTTTCTTACCCTTCCATAAAGATTCTTCCCATGCGTAACTGAACGTCAATTGTGTTGAAAACATCATTCCTAAATATTTGTATGAGTTGACTACTTGAACTTTTGTATTTCCATAAAACCATCTTTCGTTTGAAGATAGATGTCCGCCCTTTCTGAAGACTGCAATGTTTGTCTTATCTAAGTTAACTCTTAAACATAAGCGATCTGCTTCTTCTTTTAAGACATTTTATTGGTTTTGTAAACCTACATCTGTTCCAGATAAAAGAATATATGAGAAAGAGAGAGAGAGAGAGAGAGAGAGAGAGAGAGAGAGAGAGAGAGAGAGAGAGAGAGAAAGAAAACGAAAAAATTGGTTTCGGACTCCCGGCTGGGAGGTCGTGGGTTCGAATCCCATCAGAGTCATGTGGGTTTTTTTCTGCCCCGACCGGATCCTACCCCAGAGTTGAGTTTGCTACGGGCTCAGTTGGGAAGACTGGGACCACACAGTCGAGTTTCATCCACTTAATGGATGCGTTTCTGAGAGTGTTGCTCAAATTTCCTGACCAACACTGCAGGTGCCTGTATCTCTCGGGCCTGGTTGACGCCGGGATATATTATGAAAGGAAGCGTAGAGTACAGCCCTGTCATGTAGTCTCAGACCGAAATGGAAATCCGTAGCATCATCTTTAATCATCATCCTCATTCTCATCGATCAGCATTAAAAAAAAAAAAGTCTCAAGTTCTGTGGCCCTTCATGCCCTGCTCTCATGGTGACCTCAGTTTCGATGTCCTCTCCACGTCTGTGGCCTTGGTTTGGTTCCGTCGGGTCACCGGTATCGGCGAGTCCATGGGGGCTGTCGTTGGACGGACGTGGTGGCGCCCTCCGGGGGGAGAGCTCACTCACGCCGGCTCCGCGACTAAGCAATTATTGTCGTCAGTAGGGGGCTTAGTAGGTGGTGTCCTGCGTATGTTAGATCAGAACAGGCGCCACTGAACACCACCGAAGTGACTCGGCAGCAGTGCAGTGTCTCCTCCGGTGGAAATAAATAAATAAAAGAAAAGAAAAGGGCTAACATTTTCACCATATTTTCATTGGTAGAAGCCATCAGCATACACAAGCGGAAGAGACAGGGCTGATTACAATTTTGTTTTTTCGGAATAACTTTTTTCCTGAATGCTCTGAATAGCTGGGCACACTAAAAACAAAAATGAGAGAGAGAGAGAGAGAGAGAGAGAGAGAGAGAGAGAGAGAGAGAGAGAGAGAGAGAGAGAGAGAATGCATGCCACTAAGTACGGTAAACAATATCTTCCCCGGCGTGGGAATTTCGCTGAAGGTGCGCGCTAGCTGGAACGGACGTCACGTGCCATGCGTGCGGCTGTGGGAAAGAATGAGTGGGCAACATCTGCAAAAGGGTGTGCATTGCTGTCAGTTTACAGTCAGCTCTTGGCGTAGGGTGCCCACACACGTTCTTCTCATAGAACTCGTGCCCACGTCCTTCCAGACCGGAATGTGCGACTAGAGCCATGAGGTACAGTTGCTGGTATTTCAATTATCCCCCCTTCCCCTCCCCTCCGCCCACTTTCTCTTTTAGCTTTGTTTCTCTTTGTGTTGTTATCCCACCTGCCCCCTCCCTTTACCACACAATACCCCCCCCCCTCCTCCATACCAACCTACCCTCACTATTTCCCGCATTCCCCATCGAGTTTGTGTCCCTTTTGTTTCCTATTGTCAATTATTTGTCTCCCCTATATCACTCGTTTTTTTGTTTGTTTCTTTTTTTTTTTTTCCTTTCTTTCTTTTTTGGATTGGGGTGTCTTTGTTCCTTTCTTTTAATCCTTTCCTTTTCATCTCATTTTTTCTTTCTTTTCTTCCTTTTCTTTTCTGTTGTTCTTTTGCTGCTACGTTTCTTTCCTTTTTCTTCTTTTCTTCTTTTCTTTCTTTTTCTCTCTTTCCCTCCATGGTTTTTTTTTTTTTTTTTTTTTTTTTTTTTTTAAATAAATTTTTTTTTTTAAGTATTCTTCGTTTGTTTTCTGTTTTTTTTTTTTTTTTCTCTTCCCCAAAGCTCATTTCTCTCTCATCCCCCCCCCCCCCCCCCACACTCATTTCTCTCTCATCTCTCATCCCACCCCCCCCCCCCCCCCCCCCCCCCCCACACCAACCCCTATTTCTCCCCTAACTTTTCCGTCTAAACAATACAATAGAATAACCAAGGGAACAGTAAGTAACAACTGCAAGGCAGGGACGAAAGGGGGTGGTGGGAGGGTTAGAGAGAGGGAGGGAGAGCAGCAGGAAGAACGCGGACAGGAAATCTCCCAGGAAATCCATACTGATGCGGCCATTTTCACGTTAATCACATTCCTTTCTGCACAACTTCCCTGCCGACTGCAGTCTGCGAATCAAGCCTATTTACCTGCCAGTGTTTCCCTTGTTCTGGTTTTCTTTTTCATCTCTGTTGTTATCACATGCTTGTGTTTGGTATGTTGTAAGCTTTGTTGCTGCTTTTGTGTTTGTTTGGTGTTTGTTGTTGTTTACGTGTCGTTTGCCTTTTATTTCTTCTTAATGTTTCTTCCTTTCGTTTCGTTTCGTTTCTTCTACCACCTCATCCTCCATCTCTCCCCCATGCTTCCTTCTTTTTTCTCTGTGTTGCCAGCTTGCTCTGGTTTCCGCTTCTCTCTCTCTCTCTCTCTCTCTCTCTCTCTCTCTCTCTCTGTCTCTCTCTCTCTCTCTCTCTCTCTCCTCTCTCTCTCTCTCTCTCTCTCTCTCTCGTTAGGCTGCGTCTTGTTTCGTATTCAGTTTATGTGCGTGTAAATGAGATTGTACCTGTACCTCCAATTTGGTCTATTATCAAACTCTCTTTCTTCATCTTGTTTTTGGTTTTTTTTTTTTTGGTTCCATATCCTTCGTTTGCTTCCTTTTTCCCCCTTCTCTCTTCCTTCCTTATTTCAGTCCAATGTGTTATTATGTCTGATTATTCTCTCA
>JADBJO010009268.1:62192-64692 GCA_016801955.1 Conus betulinus
GAGGCCCAGACATGCCTGGTCGTAGACCACATTGTCCTCAGAGCAGTCGATAAACGCACAGGTCATTTGCGCCCCCTTAATTCAGGTTGGGGAAAATGCGTGGATGGTCTTGGTGTCCAGAATACATGTGCGTATATCCATGGCCAGTAACTAAACGTTTTCAGAATCGAGTCATCTCTTTCTTTGCCCCCCCCCCCCCCCCCCCCCCTCCTCCTCTCTCTCTCTCTCTCTCTCTCTCTCTCTCTCTCTCTCTCTCTCTCTCTCTCTCTCGCCGCTTGTTATTGACATTATTCTACTTCTACTTTCTTTTCCTCCTTTTTTCTTTTTGTGTGAATGTAACGTTTCTTGTATTCCCAACTGGCATTGTTCTCCTTTTGGTTGTATTGCATATACAGTTCTTGGATTTCATGCATTGTATAGATGCTCTCCACTTCGTAAGGGGCCATGGCCTTTTCTAATATATTGTCCGTATCTGTATCTTTCTGGCACGTACGTCGTTGTTTCGTAAGTCAACACAGAGGCGATTGGAAAAACCAAGCATTCCATGTAGAGCACAAAAAACGATAAGTTCACAGTGAATCTGTAAAGGCGAGTCCCTAGACATGGCTACAGAAGTTTGAGTGATACTTCTCTCTGGTAGTCAGATCTTACAGCTAGTGAAGGGTTTTCATATTTATGATATGTACTTTCACTTTCCCATTTTTCTTCATCTTCAACCCCCATTTTTATTTATTTATTTATTTCAAATTCCAAATCTTTGCCGAGTCATTACTATAATGATGGAAGAATTGTTAACCTGCGCTTGTTTTTCCCCCACTACTTAATTGTTTCAGCAGTCAGATCTGTGTTGCTAAGTCAGCATGGAGTGGTAGGGAAGCATGTGACACCGCGTGGAGCGAAATCAGTGAGGCAGCAAGCATGTGAGCTACAGTGCCACAAATGAGTTGAGGCTGTGGACTGATAACAGACGAGACACTAGAGCATGAATGCAGGTAGCGAGTCCTGTCACCAATTACAGGGAAACCAGTTCCATGAGTCGATGATCTCTGTAGAGTTTTAAGGAAGTCTGGAGAGTCGAAAACGTGAAGATGCACTTGAAAGGAATGAACCGCGCGCAGCAAAAATGATAACAGAACATGTAAGCGTCTTATATGGACACGAGGGACAGACGAAGAGACCTGCAATAGTTTGTATCTTCCAGATGTTTGGTTTATACGTCTGTCGAGGCGTGAAACAACATCTCAGCATTAGCGGATTTGTAATGATTGTAAATGTATCCACAGAGATATACTTACTCTTCTTGCCACTCTCTCTCTCTCTCTCTCTCTCTCTCTCTCTTCTCTCTCTCTCTCTCTCTCTCTCTCTCTCTCTCTCTCTCTCTCTCTCTCTCTCTCTCTCTCTCTCTCTCTGCTCTCTCACGCATCTCCACTCACTCTCTTTTGCACGAGTGCACAAGTACACACACAACACACACACACACACACACACACACACACACACACCACACACACACACACCACACACACACACACACACGCAAAACACGCACACACGCACACACACACACACACACACACACACACACACACACACACACACACACACACACACACACACACACACACACACACATTCATGCGTGCCTCTTTCTGTTCTCTTTTTGCCCTCCGCCTCTCTCTCTCTCTCTCTCTCTCTCTCTCTCTCTCTCTCTCTGTTCTGGAAATTTGGGGGGGGGGGGGGGGGGGGGGGTATCAGTGCTATAAAACATATCTTATTTACCTATCCTTTTCCAGGTGCTTTCTCAAACGTCTGTGCAGTAACCGCCTTGAATGATGGCAGTCAGACTAGAATGTAAATGTCTGCTATGTGTTTACAATGTAGTGTTCATAAATGGCTGTACAGATTGAGAATATAAATTACGAGCGAACCTCATGGTGTACGTCATTTACAAGCATGTGGTTCGTACAAATTATGAAGATGGCCCCCCCCCCCCCCCCCCCCCCCCCATGTCCTCCTTACTTTTGTAACATGGCACCTGGTATTTCATACTGAAGTAGATTAAACAGACAACATTGAGTGAATTAATCGCTAATGAAGAATACATGAATACAGTGAATTAATCACTAATGAAGAATACAAGAACGCAGTAAGTTAATCACTGATGAGTAATAGAAGAATACATTAAATAATCACTAATGAAGAATACAAGAATGCAGTAAATTATCAATCAAGAAAGAAGAAGAGAAGATACGGTAAATTAATCACTAATGAGAATAGAAGGATGCATGCGCGAGAGGAAAACTGTGGGTGTCACTGCCAAATAAATAATAGGGCCGGGAGAGGTGGATGTCCTTTGAGGGTGGTGGGGAGTGGGTGGGGAGGGGGCGGCGGAGAAGGTGGGGGGGGGGGGGGGTGAGGGCGAGAGGAGTGGGTGAGGGGAGGGGAGGGGCGATAGGAGATTCGATTTTTCTTTTAGCGCTTTTGAGCCCGTGCCACTTAG
>JADBJO010009268.1:79692-85651 GCA_016801955.1 Conus betulinus
CTTCTTTTTTTTTCTGGAATTTCCAATCCAATGAAATGAATTCACAAATCAAACAAAAGGCAACAACAAACAACACCGTAAAGGCGCGAATGCTGGTGGGGGCAAGCGTGCGTGCGTGTGTGTGTGTGTGTGTGTGCGCGCGGTAGGTGCGTGCGTGCGTGTGTGTGTGTTTCGTGTCTTGCTCACGCGAGTTGCCGAGTTGCTCCACACTTTGACTATAAATCGATAAATCAGTTTCGAAAGAGTGACAGACAAGACAGAGAGAGAGAGAGGAGAGAGAGAAGAGAGAGAGAGGAGATAGAGAGAAATCGGAGAGACAGAGACAAAGAGACAGACAGAGAGAAACTAAAGATAGAAAAAAAGAGGATCTATATATATATATATATAGAGAGAGAGAGAGAGAGAAGAGAGAGAGAGAGAGAGGGAGAGAGAGAGACTGAGAGAGAGGGGGGTTGTTCAGCGAGATGACAGAGAGGTGACAAGACAGAACAAAGAGAGAGAGAGAGAGAGAGAGAGAGAGAGAGAGAGAGAGAGAGAGAGAGAGAGGGAATTGAGAGAGCTAGAGAAGAGAAAGAGAGAGATGAGAGCGGGAGAATAGCGAGCATGCGAGCGAGCGAGCGAGACAAGAGAGAGACACACACACACACACCACACACACCACACCACACACAACACACATACAGAGAGCAGACACTGACAGACAGAGAGACAGAGAATACATACAAACAACCGCACGAAACGCAACAAAGGCCACTTAGGTCGGGGTGGAAAAAAACATGTGCGATCTTCTTGAGTTTGTGCCCTGGAGCGCGCCTCCGGTCGGCCGATGATTGGCTGTCGAGCCTACTTCCTAGGGCGCGCGAAAGGGGAGACAATGACGGGAGATAAGGCAGACTTTCGGATTGGAGAGAGGAGTGGGGGTGGAAAAGACGACGTGATCTGATTTTCTTTCTCGACCGTGTTTGGTTGTTGGGTAGTCAAAGGTCAGGCAACGACACTGGCGACCGACTTGCTTGCCCCCATCCCCCCCCCTCGCTCGCCCCCCTGCCCCCCATCTCCCCAAAAATGCTGCTAATCTCAGACTGTTCCATTTATTTCGATTTCAACGCCTGGGGTTCATCCTTTTGTAAAAATACCACTAATCCTAAAAAAAAAAAAAAAAAGGAAAAAAGAAAAAAAAAAAAAAAAAAAAAAAGAAAAAAGAGGGGAAAACACAACCTCCTGGGCAAGAGGGAAATCGTCGAACACTTGGAACATACAAAAGCTCTCTCCTTTTTTTTTTTTTTAACTGTTCTTAAACATTGCATTTACTTCGATTGCATCGCCAAGGGTTCATCCTTACGTAAAATATCAGCACCCCCCCCCCAACCCACCCACCCAAAAAAAAAAAAAAAGGTTTAAAAAACCCTAACCTCTTGGAATGCAATACTCGGCCATACGCAAAGTTTTTTTCCCTTAAACTCCATCGCATCTTTTAATCTTTTAAAGGAATTTCCACCAGTGATGTCTTAGGCAACGGACAAGAAGGAAACGGAGGAAAAAAAGAGAGGAAAGCGACTGTCGCAGACGTAACTATAGTGTTGGATCAGTTATAAGTGGTCCGGGACTCTACCAACTAGAGAGGACCGGGCTGTCGGTGGGGGGGTCCGTGGGGGGTGTGGGGTGGGAGTTTAAAGACATCAAACCTCACGGCATCACCCAGTCCTGCGAAGAACCGCTCGTATTGATTACTAAAACACAAACACAATCCTCATTCAAAGACCAGCCCCCCCCCCTCCCCCCCCTTAGGGTGGGGGGGAAAAAAGGCCCCCCCCATGCAAACGCACTAACTCCTTAGGTATTCACTTAATGTCTGGGGGGAAAAAATAAATGATATGCATCATCACAAAGTGTCCATTCAAAGACATTTGCACGGAACAACATCTATTATGTTATCTTCGTTATCACTCACGAGTAATGTCTGGCTGTCAACCAATTACAGCGCAATTCCTGAACAACTCTCACATATTCCCAGGTATTCCCTATCCCCCCTTCCCCCCCCCCCCCCAGTCGTGAGAGAGGCAGAGAGAGAGGGGGGGGGGACGAGAGAGAGAGAGGGGGGGGAGGGGGGAGGGGACGTACAGACACACAGAAAGCAAGCCACATAACTGTGTAAGCTGACACATGTAAACAAGCAGCAGCAGCAGCAGCGACAGCAGAACACGACCAAACCAAACAACACCCCCCATACAGCCACCCAACACCACCAACACAAACAACGACCATATCAGCGCTCCACCAAACTGTGCGAGGCGAATCGTTATCCTTCATTTGAAACACACTCCCCCGGCCCCATCCTCCCCCCTGCTCCCGCGCTTTCACCACCGCTCTCCTTTCTATTACACCCTTCCCGCCTCCATCCCCCAACAATACAGCGTATCCGCACCATACGGAACTTTTCGTTGTTGGTTGTTGTTCTCTCTCTCTCTCCTTCTCTCTCTTTGTCTGCCTCCTTTCTGTCTGTCTCACTCGAAACTGTGTTTTATCTCTCTCTCTCTCTTTCTCGCTCTCTCCTCTCACCGCGCTCTCTCGACTGTTTTTCTATTTGTTTTCCTTCTCTCTCTTCTCCTCTCTCTTCTCTCTCTCTCTCTCTCTCTCGCTCTCTCTCCCGCTCCCCCCCCTGCTCTCCCTCCCCTCCCCTATCTCTTTCTCCCCTCCCCCTCTCTCTCCCTCCCCGTCCCCCTCTATCTCCCTCCCCCTCCCCCTCTCTCTTTCTCCCCTCCCTTCCTCAGCTGTCTCGCTCCTCCAAGCATCTACTTCTACCTCTGCTGAATCTAAACAGTTCTCTCCCCCTTCCACACATCTTCTCTCCGACACCACCCGGAGGAGTTGTTCCAAAGCTTTTCAAGACTTGATCACTGTCATTGGCATTCCACGTTATTGTAATGCAAACGCAGTATCAACAAATGAAACACAGACAGTGTGTTGTTCTACGCGCAAAGGCTTTATATATCTGTATTTCTTTTTCCACCGCACATCATCAGTATCGCTCGGACCCTTCTTGCGCTATCCCATAATGCATATGCTGGCAAATAATTGGTTGTTGGATGCACATCCGGCGGGGGAAAATGGCGGCAGTTTAGGGACAATTCAAGACGTTGAAAATTGTAGGTTTGCCTGGTTTTGTTTGGTTTCGTTTTCTTTTTTTTTTTTTTTTTTTTGTTTTTTGTTGTTTGTCTTACTGATTTCTGTTTCCTTGTTGTTGTTTTCGTATGTTGTTTAATTTTTTTTCTCGTTTTTCCTTCAGATTTTTCTCCTTGTGGAATAAGGAAATCTTTTTGAAGAGAGAGAGAGAGAGAGAGAGAGGAGAGAGCGAGAGAGAGAGAGAGAGATGAGAGGACAGAGAGACAGACAGACAGGCAGACAGACAGACAGAGGAATTGGTAAGAGAGAGAGGAAAGAAGGGATGGAGGAAGGGAGGAAGGTAGGAACAGAGAGAGAGATGAGAGAGAGATAGAGAGAGCAGACTGAGAGATGGCGAGAGAGATGAGAGGCGAGAGAGAGAGAGAGAGTGAGAGAGAGAGACGGAGGGAGGAAGGAAGGGATGATTAAAGAGGAGAGAGAGAGAGAGAGAGAGGAGAGGAGGAGTAAGGAGGAGGGAGGGAAAAATTAGAGAGAGGAGAGAGAAAGAGAGAGAAGATGGAAGGAGGGGTGAAGGAGAGGGATTGGAAAGAGAGAGGGGAGGAGAGGAGGAGGAGAGGAGGAGGGGAGAGGAGGAAGGAGGAGATAGGAGGATGAAGCGAGGGGAAGAGAGAGAGAGAGCGAGATGGAACGAGAGAGAGAGAGAGAGAGTAGGAGAGAGAGAGAGATGAGAGAGAGGAGAGAGAGAGAGAGGAGAGAGAGAGACGTGCAAAAATAACCTTGTTAAGTTACAGCGCTGGATTTCTTTGTTGTTGCTAGCCAGCAAAATATGAGACAGTATAATCATGCCACTTACAACACTATAAAGAACGCAACAGAAACACACACACACACACACAACACACCACACACACACACACACACACACACATGCACGCACGCACGTGCGCGCGCACACTCACACACACACACACCTACGCAAACATACATCCACATGTTTGCCCACGCATGTGTTCGTGCGGGTAGTACGATTACACAAACAGACGAAAATCAGAGAACAACAAGTTTAGGCGGAAAACAATGAGAGGTACAAAAATAGACGCGCAAACGAAGCAAACTAACGATTCTTTTGCTTCGACGAGACTCTAAGTGAATCTCACTGTTTTTTAAAAAAACTGATCTCTCTTTCCAGCAAAAACACAACACACACACACACACACACACACACACACACACACACACACACGCAGACGCACCCACACACTCACACACCTGATCTCTCCTTCGAGCAAAACACACACACACACAACACACACACACACACACACACACACACACACCAAGGTTTCTTTCTTTCTTGTTTATCAGCCCCCCAGTAAGACGCAGGGGAGGGGAAGGGGGATACATGTGGGTGGGGATGGGGGTGGAGGGTGAGAGTGGGGGAGTCTGAGAGGCTCAACTGTGTCCGCACTTTTCCGTTACCCTCTTTGAGTCTCCCCCCCCCCCCCCCACCCCCCCCCTCCGGCCCCCCTTTCTTTTCTTTTGTAATATTTCTTCACCGTTCTTTTTGCCTTTGTGATACAATTTCACCCGTTTTGGTTCTGAAAAAAAGGAATCGTTCTCTTGCTAAAAACTTAATAAACAAGTTAAACTTTTCTGTTGTGATCACAGCCAGGACGTAGTACGGCTGGCACAGGTTGATAGGGAGTGTATTAGCTGTCCGGTACGCAAGACATGCTGTTAGGCGATTCCAAGACAACGACAGAAACGACGTGCCCTGTATGACTTGGGATGAAATATGTGACGGATTCCATTGCATACATACTTATCCGCTCATTTCCAGTCAAATTAAAGATTGCTGGCCACTATCATCAAGTTAAGTATTTCAAACATCATCCGAACGATGTTCGATCTTTTTTCGTTTAATTGAACGCTTAGTAAAAGTCCAAACTTTTTTAAAAAAAAACCTTGCAATTTGTTTTTAGCGAGACATGTTTCTTTTGCCTGAATATTGCCGTTGTAATACGATAACAAGCACGTGCCATGTTGTACGGTTGTACTTGGTTTATACACTTATTCGTTTCTCTGTTGTGCGTAGGAAGTTTTACTGCACTGGCTTCTGTCATTTAAAAGTCATTTATGCATCTTAGCTTATCCCCCCATCTCCCCCTTCCCCCATTAGCTATCCGGGGCCAAAACTAAATAGCACCGTGTTCAAAGCTTTTCCCGCCGCAGCCCTGGCATCGGCAATCCAAAAGGCGGGTCACTCAGTGTCAAGCCGTTTTTCGAGAGGCAACCCATCGGAGGAGACACTGCACTGCTGCCCGTGTTACTTGGTTGGTGTTCAGTGGCGCCCGTTCTGATCCAAACATAGGACACCACCTACTCAGCCCATGCTGACGCCAATGACGGCTTAGTCATGGAGCCAGTGTGCGCGAACGACCCTTTATGGAAGCATGTCTGTCTAGCTTTGTATTTTACCTAAAGGATTCAGGCAGACCACCATACATTAGTGGCGCGAAGGCCCTTGCTCAATTAGTCGAGTATTTATACAGGCACAATCAGACCCTTCTTTTCCTTCATGTGGCCATCACGCTACATGCGTGTAGTTCCAAGCAGATAGACTGAAATGAAAGAACAGGATCACTTGGAAAGAACCAGCTGGCGCAAAAATGTGTCAGGCGAGTGAGGAAGGCCTGAAATGAGGCACCCCAAGGACTGTGGAATGATGTCATTGTGTGGAAATCCCCCCCAAACAAGTGAAATAATTGGGGGGGGGGGGTGAACGGGTAAGGGGGGGGGGGTGGGGGGGGGGGCCCGGGGAGGGTGTCAATTATCC
>JADBJO010009269.1:0-5000 GCA_016801955.1 Conus betulinus
TCTTGTTCACATGTGTAGTACTGATCATTGTGGCAGATAGCATAGAAGAGACCATGCCATCAAGGATGCCCTAGCACACGACTTGATCAGTTGACTGAAGTGATTGTATTATGTAACTGGTTTACTCATCATCTTTTGAGTACTTCATGGACACAGGGGGTATGTGGCCATATCAGAGACGTTTAAAGAACATATACGGCAACGTATATGACGTCACCAAGATGCTTTCCAGTCCAGTATTTCAGTGATGATCTTCCGTCCGTCCCAAACGCCAGGACCTGCATGCACGCGTCCAGTGTTTTATCTGTAATTCGTGAGTCAGTCAGACACTTTAAAAGCAAAATCCAGGAATCATGTCCTTCCTAGTGTCCTCTAAACCATCTGACTGGGATGTGTTCTTCACCGGTGACCCCTCATGACCAGTGTTGGGCCAGTAACGTGACCGCTTGTCACTGAAATGCCAAACAGTGAGACTGCACTGTGATGACCGCCTAAGCTGAGCTCAAAGCCAGGTTCGGAAAGAACGGATCGAGTAAAGGACACGGCTATTGTGGCTAGATAGATGTCATTGCACAGTACACAGTGTTATCTTGTCTGCATGAAAATGCGTCTCAGACGAATGTTTCGGAGATATTTGACCTCCGATCTGTCTCAAACATCCCACGTCTATTGTCGAATGTTTCTGTTTTTTTTTCTTCTTCTGATGGCCAGTAAGCTGTCAGGCTTGTCAAAATTTGGGATTGCTGTGTCCAGTTCAGTTCCGCCTAATCATGTCTGACTAGAACCAGTCTCCTCAGAGGTTGGCTAAATGTTTTGGCCTAAGTGAAGTGAAACCTTTTTTTTTTTTTTTACCTCAGCATGAAATGGCGAGGCATGCCAGGGTTGTATTCTGCGCCTTCGTAGGTAACATATCAAGACGTCAACCAAGCTTGAAAGGTAGCGATAGTTTTGTCAATGAAACTTGAGCACCACCTTCAGAAATGCATCCATTTACGTGCATGAAACTCGACAGAGTGGTTCGAATTTTCCCACGTGAGTTGGTAACACACTCCACTGTGGATAGTCTCCCATAGTATGAGCTGTGAACGCTCTCACCTCTGGGTTGAAGACGTTCTGCGTCTTAACAAAACCCACCCACCCACACACAAATGCTTGTGATGAAAAGTGAGCGCATGGCCTGACAACCTGCAGCCACTGGTGCCATAACTGACTGAAAAGACTCTGTCCCCCAAATCGTAGCTTGTACGAACTTTCCAAACAACGACGCTTCAGCGGCATGTCAGCCCGTCCAGTGTTCTATAAGAGCCCTAAGTTTATGCCCTCCATTCCAATACTGCCTACTGCATGTGTCTAGCTGTTCGTTTCCAACCCTTCCTCCTCACCCCCCCCCAGCCCCTTCCCCCCCCCCCTCACACACACACACACACACACTCTCCCACATCCCCGCGCGCTCTGTTCTGCAGTCTTTTAGGCTCAGTCGCCATCTTGTCGCTGGACCAGTAAACGGCAATATTCCAACACTGCGCAAGACTTGGGTTTTACCAGTGCTAAAACGCAATGTTAAGATGAACTTGCCAAGAGATGCGAACGGTCCTGAGCGGCCCAGGATGTTGATTAACGGCAAGTGTCTGGGGCAGAGCAAGAATTAATCGGTGGAGGCAGGAACAAGAGGGGTCGCCGGGATGAGCGATGAATCGGGCTGGGTAGGCTGTTTCTTGGGGTCGGTCTGAGTGTGGGAAAGAAAAAGGCCTTGCTTATGGCGAGGGAATGAAGAGAGCGGTGCAGAGTGACAAATAATAAACAGCCGTGAATTCTGCGCAAAATGTCGATTTAGCTGCTTTTCCTTCTACAGACACATATGTTACATATGCAGTTACAGCAACACACACAGAGAGAGAGAGAGAGAGAGAGAGAGAGAGAGAGAGAGAGGGAGAGAGAGAGAGAGAGAGAGAGTGAGTGAGATGACACACACACACACACACACACACACACACACACACACACACACACAGATGGAAGAGGAGGGGCGAGAGTTCTTATGTTGCGATAGATGAATTGATAAATGAATAAATAAAGTGGCAAAATGGACTGATTGGAAGTCATGATAAGAGAGAGAGAGAGAGAGAGAGAGAGAGAGAGAGAGAGAGAGAGAGAGAGAGAGAGAGAGAGAGAGAACAATATAAACGTGGATGGGCACACACAAACGTAATTACGCACAAGCGCGCGCTCCACACACACTGAAGGAGAGGGACAGAGAGAAACAGCACCATACTCAAAACCCACACACAGTAACCGCCCCCCGCGCCCCGCCCCCCTCCCACACACATAAACACGCACGCACACACGCACATACATAAAAGCACAGACAGACAAACAGACAGACAGGCAGATACGCACACACATACGCACACACACACATACACGTACACGCACAGACATACAGACACACATGCACACACACACGCACGCACACACACACACACACACACACACACACACACACACACACACCACACACACACACACACACATACATACATACACTCACACACACACACACACACACACACACACACACACATGCATACATACACTCACACACACACCACACATACATGCATGCATACATACATACACTCACACACATCATACATACATACATACACTCACTCATTCACACACACGCACACACACACACACACACACACACACACACACACACACACACACAACACACACACACACATATATATATATACAACACACACACACATGCATTGAGCGGGGAGGGTATACGTACCGAAGAGACACAGAGACACACAGAACAACATATTCGGTAAGTAGCAATTGTAATAAGCTTTTATTGTCTGTCGGTCTGTCTGTCCAACTCCGTCTGTCTGTCCTGTCTGTCTAACTGTCTGTCTATATGTCTGTCTCTCCCTGTCTCTCTCTCACTCCTACCTCACTCTCTTTCCCTCCACACATTAGCCATGCACAAGAACACTTCTTTAAGAGAACTTGAGCGAACAGTTGTTACATTCTTTTACTCTCAATGTACTTTCACTACGCTCTGTACCGCTATTGCACACCTCTCCTCTCTTGTTTCGCCTCTGTGTGGATCTGTCTCTTGTACCTCCCTGCTTCCCGTCCCTGTCTCCCCCTCTCGCCGTGGTGTGTCTCTCTCTTGATTAAAAAAAAAAATGTTTCGAAGAGAAACAGTGTCGGTTTCTTTGCTCTCATTGGTTCTCGCTCTCTCTCTCTCTCTCTCTCTCAATTCTCTCTCTCTCTGTGTGTGTGTGTGTGTGTGTGTGTGTGTGTGGTGTGTTCTTGTGTGTTGTTGTTGTCTGAAATTTTTCACAGTTTCTTATTTCGACTTGATGAAACATCTGTTATAGATCTTATAGTCTCACTCGTTATGTGATTCTCCTCTACTCTCCACATCCCTCCTAATCCCTCCCTCCCTCTCCTCCCTCTCTCTCCCCTCTCTCTCTCCTCCTGCCTCCTCTCTCTTTTTTGTCCCCCTCCCCGCCCACTCTGTCTACACTCTCTTGTTGAAAGACTCTTTTTAACACATCATTCTTGTCCAGCGGTTCTTAAACTACGGGCTTCTTCATCATGAGGGAGGACGGTTTGAGGATGGAAGCCGCCTATCCTGAGGCTATACATGACAGATGAAGGGTTTAACCAAATTTTAAAGATGTAATTATAGCGCCCCCCAAACAAACCACACACCACACACCACACACACACCACACACACACACACACACACACACACACACACACACCACACACCACACGCAGAGAAGAGAGAGAGAAAAAAAAAACCCGTAGACAAACGAATGCCGGACCCCAAGACAAAACACCACGCGTTTCCGACCTCTTTAGGTCTTCTTCAGGCAAGATACAAAAGCCTCAGGACAAAAAAAATGAACCACAATCACTTATCTTCATCCACCTTCCAGAAGTGAAGAAGACCTGAGACAGTGTGAAAGGGCGTCGTGTTCGTGTTTTGATTCGTTTGTGTTTGTAAAATTTTGTCTATGTTTGTTTTTTTTTTTTTTGCGGGTTTTTGGTTTGGGTGGGGGGGGGGGGGGGGGGTCATTAATGCTATTATTTACATGTCACATTGATATGGGGGCACACTATCACTAGGGGGGGGGGGGGTAGGATGGGGGTGGGGGGGTGGCCTGTCTTCCCGGATTTGAATCACTTTGTTTTGGTAGATTTTCCGCCGGCTGACCCGTAAGATCTTTGTAGATGAAAGGGGATTTTGATATCCGGTGATGGGGATTGGGGGCGGAAAGAACAGCGGTTTATGGGGGTAGGATGGGTGTGGTGTGGGGGGGTGGGGTGGGCATGGTTTAGGATTGGGGATGGGGGCCGGACTGGATCCAGAAGCGTGGAGATGACACGAGAAGTCCTGAGTCTGAACCCGAGGAGACGACGCAGTGGATTGGGGCAGCAGCGACCAACCTGCAGATCCTTGTGTCTTTATGGTGAAGCGACCTTCCGATCTGAGTGATGCAATGAAGCGACCATTCCTGTCTGCATGATCCTGTCTGAATGATGCATGAAGCGACCTTCCGATCTGAATGATGCAATGAAGCGACCTTCCGATCTGAATGATGCAATGAAGCAACCTTCCTATCTGAGTGATGCATGAAGCGACCTTCCTGTCTGAATGATGCAATGAAGCGACCTTCCGATCTGAGTGATGCAATGAAGCGACCTTCCGATCTGAATGATGCAATGAAGCGACCTTCTGATCTGAATGATGCATGAATTGGCCAATCTTTTTAGTTGGACCGAGTGTGGAATGTAGATCACCAGTGCCTTGGAGTTTCTCTCTCTCTCTTCCCCCTCTCTCTCTCTTGTGTGTGTGTGTGTGTGTGTGTGTGTGTGAGTGTGTGTGTGTGTGTGTGTGTGTGTGTGTGTGTGTGTGTGTGTGTGTGTGTGAGCTCGTGTGTGTGTGTGTGCGTGTGTGTGCTTGCGTGCGTG
>JADBJO010009269.1:15000-17500 GCA_016801955.1 Conus betulinus
AGTCAGATGAACAGGAGGTGAAGTGAACAGAGTCAGATGAACAGGAGGTGAAGTGAACAGCATGAGGTGTAAAGGAGGTGAAGTGAGCAAAATACATTGAGACGAAGGTGATGTGACAGTGTGTGAGAGGAGAGGAGGTCAAGTGAGCAGAATGAGGTTAGAAGAAGGTGAAGTGAACACAGGGGGGGGGGGGGGGGGGGGGGGAGAGAGAGAGAGAGAGAGAGAGAGAGAGAGAGAGAGAGAGAGAGAGAGAGAGAGAGAGAGAGAGAGATCAAAAGGAGGCGAAATGAACAGAGGTAACTGAAAAGGAGGTGAAATACGCAACCTGCAATGAAAAGGAGGTGACGTGAGCAAGGTGTGAAATGAAAAGGAGGTGACGTGAGCAAGGTGTGAAATGAAAAGGAGGTGACGTGAGCAAGGTGTGAAATGAAAAGGAGGTGAAGTGAACAAGATGTGAAATGAAAAGGAGGGGAAGTGAGCAAGGTGTGAAATGAAAAGGAGGTGACGTGAGCAAGGTGTGAAATGAAAAGGAGGTGACGTGAGCAAGGTGTGAAATGAAAAGGAGGTGACGTGAGCAAGGTGTGAAATGAAAAGGATGGGACGTGAGCAAGGTGTGAAATGAAAAGGAGGTGACGTGCAAGGTGTGAAATGAAAAGGATGGGACGTGAGCAAGGTGTGTGAAATGAAAAGGAGGTGAAGTGAACAAGATGTGAAATGAAAAGGGAGGGGAAGTGAGCAAGGTGTAAAATTAAAAGGAGGTGACGTGAGCAAGGTGTGAAATGAAAAGGAGGTGACGTGAGCAAGGGTGTGAAATGAAAAGGAGGTGACGTGAGCAGGGTGTGAAATGAAAAGGAGGTGACGTGAGCAAGGTGTGAAATGAAAAGGAGGTGACGTGGGCAGGGTGTGAAATGAAAAGGAGGTGACGTGAGCAGGGTGTGAAATGAAAAGGAGGTGAAGTGAACAGTGACAGAGAATATTGCGAAAGCAGAATCAAGACTATCTGCTGACAAGTCACGTGCAATGCTGAGTGCACACAGGCATTTGTAACGAGAAAAGTTTGCTTTCCCTAACATTTTAGCCATGCTTTTCAGATACTCTACTATGGACCATATCAGTGTGGCAATCAACGCTGTGTTTATCAATCCATGACCGTAGTCATCCCCCCCCCCCTCCCCAAATTGAGCGCAGTATGCCATCGAGACGTTGGACATGGGGGGTAGCGTGTAAGGATCAGTCCACACGCACTGACATCATGTTGATGGGAAAGCTTAAGCCATGGCAGCAACTGTTATAATCTAGAGACGCATCCGTTTTCAGCATAAATCCCCTTACAACACAGTTTCAGTGCAGTCTCCCAGGCCAAAAATCATGACATATAAATCCAAACACAGTGTGAATGGGTTACGCTAGGTCTCATGAACCAGGGTGTTAAAGCGGAAAAAAAACCCTGCTCATTGAAGACGTTTTGGAGGACCTAGAATACTGACTGAGTGACGGGAGGAGCTTCTGGTATCTTGCTGACCCACATTCTGACGTAGTACAAGTCGACTCAAAAGTCAGCAAGTCTGATGCCTTTGTTTCCGGCAGAAGATTCACAATTTCAATGTTCACACAAAACGTTTTATGGGTTCCAAAGTGGAGAAGTATCTTTCAATCGCAACAATGTTAATTAATCAGTGTCCTTAAAAAAGCCTAAATGCTCTATCCGAGAGCAGGTGGTGACCACACTGGCAGGACCACAGGAACCCCTCTTGCCTACGGCCAAGAAGAAAAAGCTGATGTGGTTTGTTCACGTAACACGACACGACTCGCTGGCAAAGACAATCCTGTAAGGCACGCTTGGAGGAAGACGCAGAGGCAGGCAGAGGAAGAGCTGATCGGAGAACGTGATAGAATGGACAAACCTCAGGCTGCCAGAACTCCTGCGAGAAAAACAGAGGATAGGCCGCGGTATAGAAGAAGATCGACGGAGTTGTCTCTCATGCCCCCCCCCCTCCCCCATTCCCTTCTACGACCACAAAGGTCATGGGAATGAGATGAAACAAAATTCGGGTCTTGTGACGCTGTCTAACCAATTAAAACCTTTGGAATAGTCTACAATGGAATTAGAAATAGCAAACATGAAACGATCTCATTTCTGGAAGCTCTGTAAATTTCTGGAAGCGTCCAGAACAGTTACGTTTGGTCATGTTCTACATATACTCCCCATCAAGTAAATAAACAATACGTGGAAAAAATGTTGTGTTGAACCATTGTAAGGCATCTTAAACGAAAAGAAGACATGCAGGTCTGAGCCAGTTTATAATATTCATTCCAGTCAAATTTGATCTGCTGGGAGCATAGGGTAGCCAGTGTCTGCAGGGAGGAAAGTGGCAATAGCTAGTCGTATCTTCGGATCCTGGTCCGTCTTGGGAATGACTTTGGCCGTCGGGTCCTTCGCAACCATCCCCTGTCCAACAATGCCCAGGAACTGAAGGCAGCCAGCTAGTATGGCGGAAGT
>JADBJO010009269.1:22500-25000 GCA_016801955.1 Conus betulinus
CCGGGACGGATCCAGTACGTAGACCGTGCGGTCCGCGATCCGGAAGACTGACCCCTTCTGTTGCAACCTCCTCTGTCACCCCGTCTTCGTTGGCGGCCATTCTTCAGTGACCCTGTCTTCACTTGTGGCCACTCTTCAGTGACCCTGTCTTCGTTGGCGGCCATTTTTCAGAGACCCTGTCTTCGTTTGTGGCCACCCTTCAGTGACCCTGTCTTCGTTTCCGGCCACCCTTCAGTGGACCCTGTCTTCGTTTCCGGCCACTCTCCAGTGACCCTGTCTTCGGTTGCGGTCACTCTTCAGTGACCCGGTCTTCGTTTGTGGCCACTCTTCTGTGACCTTGTCTTCTTTGGGGCCCCCTTTAGTGACCTAGTCGATGTGTGTTGATGGCCACTTCGTAAGTGACTGTTAGCCAGGTGGGCGTTCGTGGCCACTCTTCCAGACTCTCCTTGGGTACTTCCAGGAACCGTTGGAACTAGGCGTAAAGACTACTTGACGCTCCACCTTATGGATTTTTTTTTTTTTTTGGGGGGGGGGGGGGGGTGGGGGGGGGGGGGGGGGGGGGGGGGGGGGGGAACGTCGAAAGATAAGTAGTGGACAGTCTCTGTATTGTCATGTGAGCGTGATGGTACATGTCAGTGTGTCATTTTCTTCTTTCCACTTTCCCTGTTCTGTTGATTTATTATTTTGTTCCTTTTCTTCTTTTTTTCTTTTTTTTTTTTGCTGTCCAACCTCTGCGCCACCTCAGAGGCAGTGCACCCACGCCGCTCATTCCGACACCCCCCGTCCACAGCCACAGCCCCGTCGGCCCCGCCGCAGCCCCGGCACCGGCAATCCACAGGGAGCAGTCAATGTCGAGTCATCAAGAGGCAACCCACCGAGGAGACACTGCACCCACGACCCACGAACCCACGACCTCCCAGCCGGGAGTCCGCGACGCTAACCACTTCGCCACGGCGGCTGGTTCCTTTTCTTCTTTTCTCTCACCTCATTTATAGTAGTGGGTTAGGAAGGGAGGTAGCTGGGTTTACCCTGGGAGTTTGGGTTTATTTTCATTTTGTTTTGTCCCTCAGATTAGCTTGCCTCTTGTAATCCAGTCTTCTTCTTCACCCCACTTTCTGCTATTCTGTCTTTCTTTCTTCCCTCTTCTTGTATTTTCAGCATTATTTGTCAGTGCACTGCTTTCTTTGATCATTCGCGGGTCAGATGTCGTATTGTATCTGTCCTGCTATTCTCCTTGGGTAAAATAGTGTTAGTCCAGTGAAACATGGACGACAACCATGTCGGTTTTGATCCTTTTTCATTTTCATGCTTTCATTTCTTTGCATGTCGAGTTCGTGTATGTGCACACTCATGTCCAATGTTTCCAGACCGGAAGCCTACGTTTCGTTTGTTTTTAGACTCTCTCTCTCTCTCTCTCTCTCTCTCTCTCTCTCTCTCTCTCTCTCTCTCTCTCCCTCTCTCTTCAACACACACACACCCACACACACATACGCACGCACGTGCACACACACAGACAGGCACACGGATGCACCACACACACACACACACACACACACACACACACACACACACACACACACACACAGCACACACACACACACACACACACACACACACACACACACACACACACACACACACACACACACGCACGCACCCATGCACACACACACACACACACACACTGCCACATACACACACACACACACACACACACACACACACACACACACACCTACACACACACACACACACACACACACACACACACACACACACACACACACACACACACACACACACACACACACACACACACACACACACAACACACACACACACACACACCCAACACCACCTTCTTCCTTTCAGTCACTGCTCACTCAGTCTCGGTCTCTATCGTAGTTTGGTCAGGGAGGGGACGACTCCAAACTTCAAGATGGCACTTTCGTGGTCCAGTCGTGCGGACAAGGTGAAGGCAGGGAGAATGGAATGGAAAGGGTGAAGGCTGATCTCACCTGGAAGCTTGACTTTTTTTTGGGGGGGAGTGGGGGGGGGGGGAGGGGGGGTGACGTAGATGGAGAATCAAGGCGGAAGCAGATGACAGCAGCAGAACAATGCATGAAGAAGTAGGTCTGAGCATTCGTTCATTCACGCCCGCTTGGAATTCCCCCCCCCCCCCCCCCACACACACACACCCTCCCCTCGGCCGCTTCTAATACTGACTGGCGAACGAAGTGAATCGAACACCGTTTCATCCCCGTCAGTGAAGACGCCGCCACACATGAGCAACAGCTACTGTCAGCCTCGCCGACTCGGCCGCCAGAAGCTTCCATCTCAACGTCTTTTTTTTTTTTTTTTTTTTTTTTTTTTTTCTTTTCCTCAGAAAATCCAACTCAGACTTGTCCTCAGAAAATCCAAACTCAGACTTGTATCTTGTGAGAGCAGAGGTTTGGCCTGGGAATGAGGGTGTGTGAGTGTGGGTGGGTGGGGTGGTGAG
>JADBJO010009269.1:30000-52500 GCA_016801955.1 Conus betulinus
TAAAACACAGCATGACTCCCCCCCCCCCCCCCCCTCCCCCTCGCACGCCCCAGTCTGGTATACCTGACTGCTATTAAAAAAAAAAAAAACACGCGCATATGGGGCTCATCTTTTGTTTACTTATTGATCTACGTGTTTATATACTTCTTTTCTTCAATGGATGTGTGTCTCTTCTTGAGCTCAAGGTAAAACTGCAAGTGCAGCAAAAATGGACTAGACAGATGTGTGTATCAGTCATTATACAGTTGCGTTATCAGTCACTATGTTTATGACAGTGGCTGTGATAAACACAGTTACCATTTTTCTCCATTTTCATTCTGAGCTTACAGTAACTATACAGCCGTTCGTACTTGTGATATTCTGAGATTTTTTACATGTGACCATGCAGGTAAAACTCTTTACACACTGTCCTCTTTCTGCACACACTTTTACATCTCTAATTATAAACAATCAAACAAATAAAAAAAACACGCACATATATCTAGCAACAAAATGTTCAAAGCCTTCTGCAAGCCAGATATGACCAGATGGAATTTTGGGAGCAGTTTTGTTGACATAGGTCACTCCTAACCCACCAAACGAATAATAAAAAAATGACAAACAACAACAACAAAAAAGTTTACTGTTGAAAGGCTGTCTTGTTGCTGGCGACCTAGTGGGATCGAATCATGTTATTATAACCAGATATGACCAGATATGGAAGCATGTCGGGACTGGACCTTGCGAGAGAGAGAGAGAGAGAGAGAGAGAGAGAGAGAGAGAGAGAGAGAGAGAGAGAGAGAGAGAGAGAGAGAGAGAGAGAGAGAGAGAGAGAGAGAGAGAGAGAGAGAGAGAAACGGGAGGGTTTAGATCAAAGCAACTGGAGGACTCCAGTGATTTGCTGCCAGAAGGACAGAATTTTCTTCAAGCGTGACTAACGCTGATTTTCCCGGATCTGCTCGTGGATTGTGCCCAAGAGGTAATTAACACTGCGCGCAACAAAAATCAACTTAATTAGCTTTCGACCGAATTAATTAAAAAAAAGCCATTAAATAAGAATTTTATTTTCTGGAACGCCTGAAGAACGCGCACCACTTTCTCACCGGCAGAAAATGCCCTCTACCCCCCCCCCCCCCTCCTCCCCCCCCCCCCCCCCCCCCCCCCCCTCCTGTCTGTCTTCCGCCCGAAAACCGATTTTTAGATTGAATTTCACCATTTTTTTGGTCAGTTTGTTTCCTCTCTGTGTGTGTTTTGATAAGCTGAAATTTCAAAGACGCTAAGTGTTTAGAGGGATTATCAGGATATTTTCAGCTTTTACATTCAATATATGCCAGCAGAATCATCCTTGCTTCAGAAACGATATCAGAGGACGATGAATTTAGACTGCGTGTTGAATTTTTTAATCCTGAAGAGAGAAACCAAAGCTTGGTTGAAGTTATGTTGGACTGAAATGGCTCTGTATGATGAATAGTCGAACGTTTTACAGGGCCTGTGCACACAAAACAACTGGAGACCCATGATAAATGGAACCAGTGTATTCAGACAACCAATAATTATGTAAGAGTATCTCCCCACCTCTAACCCCACAACATTAATAGCAGAGTATTGAAAGATTAATTTGCCAATGTACGTGGGGGGGGGGGGGGGGGCTGCGAGGAAGGGGGGGAGGGGGGGGGCGGGGGGCAGGGGTATTTTTTCCTGAATGCATCTTGTGCCTCATATCCCTTTTGTATCTTGATGAAACAGCATGTTGTTTGCTGACAGTTCATTCACTTCTAACTTTAACCACACACAATATCCATGAATTCAAAACATGCTAAGCAACGAACACAATGTACATGACATGAGCAAAGCTGAACTGAACGTGCAACCCATGCAAGCGCACATCATCAGTTGCGGGGGAAGATTGCAGTAATGCTGTTTTAGTGGAGCGTGTGCATGTGTAACGATGAGAGGCTGACACAGGCTAGAACTCTCTGTGTGTGACGGCGCAAGTGTATCGGGAGGCTTGAATGTCTTTCGTGTGCGGTCACACAGATAATCCTGTCTGTCAATGGCCAGCATGGCACGGAATCCTTTCTGTCAATGGCTACACCTGATAATCCGTGCCAGCACGGAATCCTTTCTGTCAATGGCTACTCCTGTTAATCCGTGCCAGCACACTGAATCCTGTCTGTCAATGGCCACACCTGAACGGCGCCTTTGCGCGTTGGACATGGATCCTCTGAGGGTATGTGAAGTCCGTGGTTTCAGTCCACCAGTGTCTGACTCGTTAAAAATTCAGAGATATTTCCAGATTCTGCTTGAGCACTAATATCCTTCGTGCAGATATCCATGCAGTGGGCTCAGTACACATAACATCTCATAATCCATATTTTGTTTTGGTGGATTATAGAAGCACGATTATTCAAAGGAAGCATCACTCCCCAAGACCATGGATAGCTTGCTAAGGGGTGAATTAAACCAATGATCATATACGTACATAAAAGCGTTTACCGACAGCTGAAGGTGACAGCTGCAATTCCAAAAAACTAGGTTAAGGACCGTATTTTGTTCTCACAGCCTGTCTACCACACCAAACTGCATTTTTTTTTAATGAAGCCATACATATCATATTCAGCTCTCCTTCCCGCACTCCACGTCATGTACATTTGGTCAGACCGCCCTTATAAGAGCCCAGTTTCCCCCAGAGACAGGTGAGAATAGAAAACGACAGAATTACACGTGGGGCACATAACACCATTGATGTGTGTACGAGGCAATTCCTATTAGGACCCTATGACAGGCAGACAGTATACGGTGGGGGAGTGTCGATAATCTGTTATGATCTATAGCTATCGTTTTTGCAGTAGGTGCGTTGTGTTAGTGTTATCCGGGTGGAGTTTTGGATGTCAATCCATTCATACATGACGAAAAAACTCAGACGAGCACAAATATTAATTTAAAAAAAAAAAAAAAAACAACTCAGTTTCATTTTCATATTATCCATTCTATTTCTTCTTGATTACGTATTACAGGTACTGACACTTTCTGAAATCTCGCCTGGTTTCAACTCGCCCTCGTTATCTGCACAGTGCCCCCCCCCCCCCACATGCAGACAATGCTTTTTGTGTCTGAAGAGCATTCTAGTTGTTGTCGTTGTCTCGTTCGTCATTTCTTCAGATGGATTCCCCCGTCTCCTCGACAAAGGTGGCAGTACGTTGCAGGTCCCCTCCAGTCCTCCGTAGAGCTCCCGGGCCACTGGGTTTGGGTCGGGCCAGGTTTTTTCTCTCGGAACGCTTGGTGGACGGGCAGGACTGCAGCAGATGTTCTGTTGTCTGGCTGCCTGTTCTGCAGGGGACGCTGCTCCGTGTTGCCGATGCAGAGTTTAATGAATAGGTGGTGTTTTCAGGTGGTTGTGGCCTGTCCTGAGCTGAAGATGACTACCTGCTCTCGTCGAGTCAGCTGACTCACTGGCAAAGGAGGGCACTACGAAGGAGCAGATGGACAGATCCACCAGCTACCCTGAATCCAGGACCATCGTTAAGGCCAAGGCCAAGCTGCAGGACAAGTGGAAGCAGCAGCATCCACGCCACAACAGAGCAGACCCGTACTTACCTGCTGAGCATTCTAGTCACGCCACTCTTTTAAAATGTTTCGAAACGCTAGTAACCGTGTGGCGGTTAATTTCTCGACCGGAACCGCTGCACTACCAACACACCGTGTGAACCATTCATGTCACTGTGGGGCCACTCTAAACCAAGTTACTCTGTGTCTTCGCACAGCTAAAAAAGTGGCGTCGGAACTGTTCAGCTGCACTCCCTCTCCCACCCCCACCGCCCCTTCATCACCTTCCACCCCCCCCCCCCCCTTCCTCCCTCTTGTCCCCAGGGGTCAAGCTGACACGTCGGGGCAAGTTCTATTTTTAGTCAGGGAAAAGGAGAGTAATACGGAGGCAGGTTAAAGTGAAGGAATTGTCTGTTCCTGTTAGGGGCTAGACCGATCAGATGGAGACTGTGGCCGACAGGACACCATGAAGGGATGCCAGTATCCCGCCATCATCTCCTGAGTGATGCTGTCTGCACGTGTCACTTGGGTCGTGTGATACGTCTGCACTGGATATCTCTTCACAATGTATGAAAAGAAAACTGCCTTCTCCTCATCCTTTCGGTGGATTGTGTTGTAAAATTATAGGCTCTAGCTGATGTGCTGTAATATTTCACAGCGCGACTGAGAGAAATCTCACAAACCTAGTTGCTTTGGAAGTGCGTCGATAAATGCTGTTTCAGCTTCGCTCAGAACCACTCAGAACGATAGCTGCCAGAACGATGAACACGAATGGAAGCATGGAAGTGATTGATTTGTAGATATATTGATGAATGTTTCACTTAGGCAGCAAATAGTATTCCAGAAACTTCAAAGACATAGAGAGATTGGTTTTGTTTGAATAAAAAAAAAAAAAAAAAAACAACAAAAAAAAAAAAAAAAAAAAAAACAACAAAAAAAAAAAACAAACGAGAATTGGTTTGTCTGAAAAAAAGGAGAGTATTTGGAATCAAGAAAAAGAAAGATTATGGCTGTCAAATCATCCAATTATATACTACATTTGTGATATAGGAAGTCGATATTTCTTGATTTGAGCTGTGTCGAATCTTTTCCTTATTATTTTTCAGTGCACCGTTTACGCTGGTCAGTCTCTCAGAGAGAGAGAGAGAGAGAGAGAGAGAGAGAGAGAGAGAGAGAGAGAGAGAGAGAGAGAGAGAGAGAGAGAAGAAGAAGAAGAAAGAAGAAGAAGAAGAAGAAGCAGGTATGTCTGAAAGAAGAACATGTGAATGTGAACAAAGCGGGCAAGTTTCATGTGTGTGCATCTCTGTGTTGTACACGAGAATGTGCAGGCGTGTGCGAATAAGACACACACACACACACACACACACACACACACACACACACACACACACACACACACACTCACACACACTCACATACACACACACACACACACACACACACACACACACTCACACACACACACTCACACACACACTCACATACACACTCACACACACACACACTCACACACACACACACACACACACACACACACACACACACACACACACACACACACACACACGTGCGCGCGCAGGAGCCTGGGGTGGCGCAGATGATGATGCCGACGTACACTGGAAACCCAGAATCGCTCGACTCACGTCCTCCTCCCAGAAGAGAATAACGACACTGTCAGGAGGGGTAAGTCACTACTCGATCGCCTGACTGCGTTTCGTTTCAGCTGTCTCAGAGAATAAAGTGCGTCCGTGTCTCTTTGGATCGATCACCAAGGCCCATGTCTCAGGAGAGTCATAAAACAGCGCTGAGTGCCTGAAAAACGCTGACAACACACTGTTCTCCGGATTTCTCGTGTGACACGATTTCACTTGAGCTAAAGTTTCAAAGCTGTGTGTTCTTATTTACGACGCCCTATAAAATGGCGGGGCATGTCCCGTGAAAATTGCCATCGTGTGCCAATGACGGGGCCGCGGGTTGTCACGTGACTACTCATGCTTCCATGAGAACAGCGGTGGAGAACTGGACGAGTTTTGTTTCAGAATCTGGAATATGGTAAAGGCGTCTTTTTCTGGGACATCGGTACTTGCTGGGTAGCCGACCAGAATACATCCTCAGATGTTGCCAGGTTGAAACCTGATGGCGTTTTACATTTAAAACATGTGCATTTTCGCTACCCTCCTGACGTCCTGGTGGTGTCTGTGGATAGTTAGACAGCTCTCTTGTCTCCCAGTTCTCGTTGAGTCAAGTCCGCAACATAACTTTTGGTGGTTTGTGGACGTAAACGTGAATGGATTGTAACCACATCAACTGAACGCCGCCACTCGACCTCTATGATGTAGGAAAGAAGAGAATATGATTTAGCCTATGTTACAAGATCGCGTATTGGGTGAACAAACTAATGAAGACCCCCCCCCCCCCCCCCCCCCCCCCCCCCCTACCAAATCCTACCACCATCACCACCAACAGAACAACACAGACACAGACACACACACACACACAGACACACACACACACACACACACACACACACACACACACACACACACACACACACACACACACACACACACACACACACGCTCACACACACATGCACCCCCCTCACACACACACGCGCGCGCACACACACACACTCACACTTGCACACACACACACACACACACACACACACACACACACACACACACACACACACACACACACACACACACACACACACCCCCCTCACACACACACACGCGCGCGCGCACACACACACCTCACATTGCTCTCAAACACACACACACACACACACACACACACACACACACACACACACACACACACACACACACACACACACACACACACACACACACACACACACACACACACACACACACACACACACACACAACGCGTTTTGACCGGTCGAGCTTTTCGACATGTTTGGCCACCTTTGTCTTGCCTGTGTGAAGGAAGCTTTCAAAGGTGAGCACGCCTTGCTTTTGTGTTGTCCTCTGTTCCTTTCATCGGTGCGGTGGACTGGTGATTATGAATTCTTTTCTCTTGCTGTATTTGCCACTAACGGTCGTTAAGATTTCAAATGAGTGAGGTTGAGGGCCTGAAGAAACAGGGATCAAAAAACCACGCGGTTGGATCTCACTTATGATTAGCTTTGTGTACAACTCGTGTGAAACATTAATATAACTTGACGTTTTGTTCTGGCTGTTTAATTGTTGTGTGACATGGTTCGTAGCATGGGGGTTTCAACATACCCGTTCTTTCAAACATCTGTTTGCTTTTTGTTTTTGTGATTTTTTTATAGTCTTTTTTCACTTGGAGCAATGTTGTGTGACAGAAATCTGAGAGAAAAACACTTTGATGAAATAAGAAAGGAAATGAGGTACATCGACATGCAAGGCTTTCCTCAATACGTTGGATTATTAGCAAAAGTGTTGTTACAACATAGTTGTCCGTTCAGCTCCTCTGGGGCAGTTAAAAAAAATGAGTCCAGTTAAAATCAGTTTGAATACTTCTTTATCTGCCCACACGCAGAATCATTCGTGCGTCTATAGATACACTACATTAAGGGTAAGCTCATGATAAACTCATTATAAGTTTAGAACACATCATGCAAGTCAAATAGAACCCCCCATACTGTTTGGAACCGTCAGTATATCTATTTCTAAGGGATGGATTCTGTTATCAAAATTGTTTCTGTACAGAACGTGATGAACCGAGTTATAATTTCATAAATACATAAATAAATAAATATATGTATATATTGTGTGTGTTCAGTTAGGAATTTCACGCACATTAAAAAGACAATTATGAAGCGCGCACACACACACACACACACACACACACACACACACACACACACACACACACACACACACACACACACACACACACGCACAAACAAAAAAAAAGGGAAAAAAATCCCATTGCATTGCTTTGTTTACCAATCAAGTTCTATGAGTCGTCTCCTGGACTTTTCCTTTTCTTCTCTCTGAGGGAAAAGGAGGGGCGGATAACTGATTCAGACTTAAGTGTGCGGGTCTCCCGCATAAGGAACAGCTGGCATCCAGACTTAAAACAAATAGAAAAAAAAATTGAATTATCAACGTCAGTTCATTCTCATGGAAATTGACCGGTCTCTGTTTCTGGATGTTTTCGCGCGGGCCTAGACGTTACCGTCCCAAACTTTAAAGACACTGAAGTCTGCAGCAGAACGAACGAACGTTAAACGTATAGGTCAGAGTCATCGGTGTCACCTCAGCCGCGGACATAGTGATGATTTGCATTGACTTGAATCATGTGATCCCACTCCCCTTTTTTCACCCTTCATGCCTCCCTGCGCCTCTTTTCTTCACCCTCTCATGTCTCCTTCCTGTCTTCCGCGCCCCCCCCCCCCCCCCCCCCCCCCACCCACCTACTCTTTCCCAAGTACTAGCTTTGCCAGGGATGAAGACAAAAGGGAACCATAGTGTCATGGCCAGTCCACCAACTGTCGCTTAAGTGTCGTACCAGTGGGGCTCCCCACTTTGCATTCAGCTGACACTAGTCCCCCCCCCACCCTCCCCCCTCCCTCCCCCCCCCCCCCCCCCCCCCCCCCGAGGTCCTGGATTCGTAGAAGCTTATTGCTAGGTCCCTAAACAGAATACGATCGACGATGCAGGTTTGCTATAAAACATCGGTTTGTTATGTATTGTATTGTATTGCACTGTGTTGTATTGTATTGTTGTTACGTTGCATTGCATTGTGTGCATTATATTATGATGAACTGCATTTGTACTCTGTTGCATTGTAATTGTGTTCGTATGGGTTCTTTGTTATGACAGATTTCTTTGTGTAAAAGCCACCCAATATATTACTGCCTGTCCGTATTTGTTTTTCTAAAGAACTAGATTTTTTTTTTGTTTGCAGAATTCTGCTTGTATCATCGCCCCCTGTTGGCTGTTTTACCTATAACAAGTGCATCCTGTACCTGGAACCTCGTTATTTTAGTCTCACCAGAAAGACTAGCTCTCAGACCACTATTTAAGGTCCCGTGGGAACATGGGGGAAACGAAATTCTCATACGAGACTTGAACCACAGACGTGGGATTCTCTTGCATTTCAGTCCACTGCATTGTCCACGGGCCATCTTTGCAGTATGAAATTGTTTTCGTTTTGGTTTAAATAAGTTATTTCCACTTTAAAATCACATAGTTTTACAACAAATGTGAAAACTTGAACAACAACAAGCTAATGCTTATGATGTGTTCAATACAAGCTAATTTCACACAAGCTAATGCTTATAATGTGTTCAATCAGTTTACAAGCTAATGCAAGCTCACAAGCTATGTGGTTTCGTTTTCAGGTGTAACCAGCAGGACCGCCCCCCCCCCCCCCCACCTCCTTTCCCTTCACCACGCACCATATCATGATTATCTGATAGAGCTCAGGGTCCTTCTTAATTTTGAATCTGACGTAACCCCCCACCCTTCCTCCCATCCCTCTTCCTGTCCCCTACCCTCTCCGCCCTCCCCTCCTCAAAATTCGAACATACCCCCCCCCTCTCTTCCCCGTAGCCACCCCACCCCCTCGAAAATCACAGCCCCCTTCATCCCTTTCTCTCCAGCCCCCCCCCCCCCCCTCCCCCCACACACAGGCACCCCTTCCCCCGAAAGTTGATGTAATTTGTATCTGACGTGGCAACCCCAACCCCATTTCCCCCACATTACCTCCCTAGAAAAGTTGACATGACCACCCATCCACCCATCAGTTCTCTCCCTCCCACACTCTCAAAATCCGAGAGTAGTCTCTACCCCCTCCCCTTTCCCTTTTAAAGGCACTGAACCTCCGCCCCCCCCCCCCCCCCCCCCCCCCCCCCCGCAGCCACTACCTCTGAAAATCAATAATGCCGACTTCCTCTCACGGACAGTGTAATATGTGCACCCCCCCCCCCCCCCCCCCCCATGCCAATCCTAATCCCCTGAAAGGTCCTACGTAAATCCCACCCCTCCCCTCCCATCTCCTTCCAGAGTCAAAGAATGCAATGATTTGAGTGAGAGAGCACAACAAAGTCATAGTGACTGTGGTGCTGTTTCTGTGAAATGTTGGCCGGCACCATAGAAAGTCAGTTGCCTAGTCCGCAGAAGAGGTGTTGGTAATGAAAGAAAGACTGCTGTCTGACGGCTAGATTTTTAGTGTGTTTTCTTCACCTTCACTCGAGCTTTCCTGCCAAAGATGTAGCCTCTGAGCTAATCATGGAGAATAACCTTTTACACCACGGACCTCCTCCGCAGTTGTTTTCAGGGCCTGAGTTCCTCTACAGAGCTGGAGAACCATGACTAAAAAACCGCGACGGCTCGCTATTTTTTTTTTTTTCAGTTCGGAGGAATTACTGACGACATTCACTACGTCTTTACATCATTGCTGAGGCAGAGAGTGCATTTGCAGCCAGTTTTCCAACTTTCTCCATCTGTTTCGAGATCATATTTGCATTACTTCTGGATTGACAGGATAGTATTTGCCGCTAATCCTCACAACGGATAGGTCCTAATGATGAAAAAAGGTTCTGTATAAAACTTTGAGAACAAGGAAAAAAAACCATTCAGTTCTTACAGCCCGAGAGAGAGAGAGAGAGAGAGAGAGAGAGAGAGAGAGAGAGAGAGAGAGAGAGAGATTTCTTCAGATGTATGATGGTCCTTTGCCACAAAAGATAAGAGAAGAAAAAAAAATAACTCGCTATCATGGCTCTTGCATCTCTCCCCCCCCCCCACCCCATCTACCCCCCACCCCAGAGAGAGAGAGAGAGAGAGAGAGAGAGAGAGAGAGAGAGAGAGAGAGAATGACTTGTTTATTTGCACTTATTCCCTAATGAAGGGTAATTCAGCAACCTTAAATAAATGTCAGCGAACCTCCCAGAGAAACGTGGACAAACGAGTCACAAGACAAAACACAACGCGTTCCGACCTCTTAGGTTTTCTTCAGCTGAAACAAAAACGAATAAAATAACGAAAAGCACTTGGCTTTGATCGCTTCAGATCGCTTATTTCGTTATTTCATTCGTTTATGTTTCACCTGAAGAAGACCTAAGAGGTCGAAACGCGTTGTGTTTTGTCTTGTGACTCGTTTGTCCACGTTCCTCTGGGCGGTGTCGCTGACATGTATTTAAGATTTGTTTAGATTTCCGCCTGCAGTCGACTCACTTTGTAACTAGATCAGCAACCTTAGTTTTATACCAGCTAGTCAGAAGTTCTAGCTGCAAAGCAACATCCCTTGTGCTTATCGTACCAATTCCAGACATGCCACACAATTTACAACGACCACTTAACGTTCAGGAAGACCTGGTGCGTCTCCCCAGCTATCCAGGCTCCTCCCCCAGCCCCTCCCCCTCCCTCTCCCCCCCTCCCATATCCCCCCCCCCCCCCTTGAGTCAAGCCGTCATCTGGGAATGTCAGGGAAAGGGGAAGCCATTCTAAGGCAGGCAGAGTCACCGGTCGTCCCTTCCTGCTAGAGGGAGACTATCAGATGGAGGCAGTGGCCAACAGGACGCCATGATGAATGTCAGCATTACGCTGTAATCTCTGGAGTGATGCCCCGTCTGCGTATGCCATGGAGCATGGGGATGCGTCTGCATTAACCATGTTCTTAGTGTAACAAGACAGACGGCCTTTCAGTATTTTTTCACCGAGCCAATCAAGGCAGTAACTCATAAAATGTAACTCGTATGCTATGTTTTGCAATGCGATTGGCTAAGGAGATCAACAATTCTCTTGTCAGCTAAGGTCACTCTGATATTACCCAGAACTTTTCAGACTGTTTTCTTCAAAAAATGAAGAACAAGAGCTGTCACTAGTGAAAAAAGTATTCAGTTAATTCAGTTTTTTGGCAGATCAGTAACAACTACATTTTTTTAGAAGCAGTTAACATTCGGACATCAACGACATGGACACGATAGGATTTGAAAATGTAGAAAACAAAATATTTTGAATCAAGTCAATATCGCTTTCAAATGATTGTATAATTCTTTACAGTCGTGAGAGCAATGCTTGATGATTTCTTGAATTCAAGTCCGTAGAATCTTCCTCGCATTATTCGTGAAGACATCTCTTGCTACAGTCAGTCAAGGATCAGAAAGATCATTGTGTCTGCCCTGCGTTTGTCCCTACCACACACACTCCTTCTCAAACTCCTCTGTTTTCTTTCGGTCCCTTCTTTAGACCTCTTGTTCGTTTTTTTTTTTTCAGAGTCAAGACGTCCATGGACAAATTCTACTGGCACGAAAGGAAGTCATTGTAGGGAAGGCAGAGTCGGAGTGGTTGTCAGATCCTGAGAGAGGAAGAGAGTGGGTTAGCGGGGAGATGGGAAAGGGGAGAGGGGCAGAACATGTTAATCAAATGAAGACTCTGCAATACAACATGTCATAATGATCATCAATATCCCTTCATAACGATTGTCAATTATAAGTGATATTGCCCACACGTGTAAATCAATCGTGATAAAAAAAAAAAAAAAAAAAAAACGGCAATCACCTACAACTGAAAACGAAGTGAGAAGTGATACCTATGTGATGCACAATACAAAACAAAGAAGTGAACTGCCTGCACAAGATTATCACTAATAATAAAAAAGGGACACGTTTGCAATGTTGTCTAATCGTGTTCACAGTTCGAGAAAATGAGCGATATTTGATACATCACTGACGATGCAGGCTTTTTCAGTTTTTTTCATCATCCGTCTTCACACAGTACAAACAGCAATGCAAAATGGCCTATTCAGATTGTGGCTCTCAGACTACGGATGATATGATGAGGTATGTTTACTGTGCAGCCCAATACAAAATTATGATGGGTTCTGTCAATAGAATCAGATTCGCTCCGACCACAGGAATTTAGAAGCATTGGATATTTTTGTCGTTCTGAATATCTGTGAAGATACGTAGACAGTACATCAAACGTTTCATTTTTCGATGTAATAATGACAGATTTGTGTAGGCAGTCACTTGGATGTTTAGAAACTGCTAATGGAAAGACTGACCCAGTATGTCATCAGAGAACAGAATGTGTCCAATAAGGAGCTGTGCTGAGGCATGGCCACAGATGAAGAACTAAAACATGACTCACCGCTGTTCACTTTGAAGAAGTGTTCACAGCATTCCGTATATTACACGCGCCTTCGCTCTTAAAATTGTAGTTGAACTGTGGTTTGCTCTGTAACAATTTGATATATTGTCACAAGATAGGTGTGACACAGAAGATTATGACCCCTTCTGAAAATCCACAGAGACTCGCTGACCCACGTCCACCTATCTAAAAGAGAAAGATGACACTGTCAAGAGAGGAGTGAGCAACCACCCGATCGCCTGACTGCGTTTCATTTTAGAGTCTGAGAGAGAGCAAAAAGCTCTCTGTGTCTCTCTTTGGATTTATCACGGGGACTAGATCTCCTAGGAGTCTCAAAACTGCAGTTCGTGCTGAAGAACACTGGGAACAAAATGTTCCACATATTTCTCATGTGACATGATGCTGCTCGAAGAAAGTTTCCAAAAGTGATTTGCATGCGTTCTCACTGCATGACGCGCTGTAGACTGACAATGCATGTCCCGTGAATTAGCATCATGGGACAATGCCGGGTGCTGGCTGTAGACACCTCAGTACGCCTCTTTCATGAAAATAGCAGACGATAGCTGGACAGGCCTCCTTCAAATTCTGAACTTGGTAAAAAACTTCATTTGGATTGACGTATTCTGAGTGCCTGGTTAACTTCGCGGTGGAAAATTAGGTTTGTAGGCAGATGTTACCACTGTGAAAGCTGATGGCATGTAAAATAAACAGGAACTTCTGTTCACACTCCTTGACGTGCTGTCGTTCTTCTAGCGTAAGTAGATTTGGAGATAGCCCCCTCTTCTCCATTCTTCAGCGTCGCTGACGTAACACGGAAAGGAACAGAAAAGTTACAAAGCCGCCAAACGAACTGAAAAAGAAACAATTCAAAAACAAACAAACAAACAAACAAATCCTAACGCGATTTTTCCCAATTGAGATTTTCTATAGACAAGACTAACAAACATGACAAATAATGAAAAACATGTAGCTGTAGTTAGTTAATTTCTTTATTTCCTTCTTTTTGTTCTTGTTTGTGACGTTTGTTTCCAGTGCTGTACAAAAAATCAGTGGTCGTGACGCGTTGAATTAATAATGCTATCCATTTGTTCCGTTGGTTCGGTGGCCTAGTGAAATACTTTTTATCATATCGCTTCATTCCCTCTAATCGTGACATTAATTTTATATTAGTGAAGTTGAAGGACCAAAAATCATTCAGACGGATCTGTCTGACGATCAGATTTGTGCACTAATCTGACGTGCAATGCAACACTCTAGGCTGGCAATGTACTGTTTAATTGTGTAACATAGTTTATAAACAAACTCCAAACATCGAAAATCCATTCCTCTATACTTTTGGTGCTGCTTTTCGGACTGGGCATTTTAAAATGAAACATTGTTGTGCGACGTAGCAAAGTGAGACAAATCATTTAAAACAAAAAAAAAAAGAGGTAGACTGGTCGTGCGATACTCTCTCTGATAATTTGGAACATCAGCAGACGTTTTGTACAACGTGTGTGTGTGTGTGTGTGTGTGTGTGTGTGTGTGTGTGTGTGTGTGTGTGTGTGTGTGTGTGTGTGTGTTTAACATCGAACTGAATCCCATCAAAGTTGACAATTCCCCAATTTGTGATGCTTTAATTGCCTACATCCTTGCTGTCTCAGATTGTTTACAATTCTTCAGTTTACATAAGCATAGACTGACATATATATATATATATATATATATATATATATATATATATATATATTTTTTTATATATATATGTCAGGACTCGTCACCTCAGCTGCAGACATGTTGATGCTTTTGATTCAGTTGAATCATATGCCCCATCTTCCCTTTCGCACCTTTTACACCTCCATCCTCTACTTCCGGTTTTCCCATTCGTGCCTCCTTCCTTTCTATGCTCCCCTTTCCACTGCTATTTTCCCTGACCTTAGCGTAGCTAGGAATGAAGAAAAAGGAGGCATTATTAAATGGCCAACCCTTTCAACAGCTAGCTAATCGCGTGGCTGTGGGACTGGCCCCTTTGCATGCTGTTGATGCCAGGCCCTCTGGGGCACCGGTTTCAAGAAAACGTAACGCTACGACCCTCTAGGGAAACGGTAGATAATGCAAACTTGCAAAAACACAGCTATTGCATGGAATTAAATGATATGTATTGTATTGTTCTGGCTTACATTCTGCTGTACTGCAATGCATTGGACTGCGTTATACTGTGTTGTCCTGAACTGTATTGCAATTCTGGGGGCCTGAATAGCTCGGTTGGTAGAGCGCCAGACTCGTAATCCAAGGGTTGGGGTTCGAATCTCCTCCGCTGGGCCTTTTCGGTACAGAGGGATTTTTCCCTCGGAGTTAACATTAGTTCTGACTCCATTCACCATACAGTCCTTCGAATGAGACTTTTAAACCGAGGTTCCGTATGTGAACGCACGCATAACATCTTGCACACTCGTAAAATCCCATCACCAACTTTCGGAAGAGAAGGCGAGTTTGGCCGTGGTATGGATGACACGTTACACATAGCATGCACCCTGCGTGAGAAATGGAAAGAATGGAGGAAGTTAGGAAATCGAGTGAACGAAATTGAACGATATTGACTGGATGACACGGGAAACGACTGGATGAAGCGCCAGTTGGCAGCTCTTCAGTCGGCACTACCCAGGTAGGCAGCCCGTTGTGTAAAAACGAAGTGTGGATTGTAAAGCGCTTAGAGCTTGGTCTCCAGCCGAGAATAGGCGCTATATAAGTGTTCATTATTATTATTATTAATGTGTTGTCACAACACGTTTTCTTCCTTTGAATTCGGACTGCGCTGCTGGCGGAGGGCTCGTTGTCACAGTGTAGGCTCCCCTCGTTTGTACCGCATGCATTTCATTTCGTTTCCCAGCGACAGTGGATTAAACTTCCGACCTTTAATTGCAGCAAAGTGAGGCGGCTGCAGGCGGAAATCTAAACAAAATGAAAAATGCAATTAATAGCGAGCCACCAAGAAAACATGGACGAACGAATCACAAGACAAAACGCGACGCGTTTCGATCTCTTAGGTCTTCTTCAGGCGAGATACAGAAGACTCGGGACGACGAAAATGAATGAGTAATCACTTATCTTCATTCACTTCAGCGCAAGATGGGCGTTGAATGGGGCGTCGTTGTCCTGAGTGTTTTGTGTCTTGTCTGAAGAAGGCATAAGAGGTCGAAACACGTCGTGTTTCGTCTTGTGATCCGTTTGTCTACGCTTTTTTGGCGGTTCGCTATTAATTACATTTGAAATAAGTTCCGACTTTTGTTAGGACCACCTGCCTGATTGCAGTGTGCCTGCTTCCATGCACTACGGACAGTTGTATCATGCACAATCATCTCATCTTAAAAAAAAAAGGAAAATAAGGTCAGAGAATAAGGAGAGGGAAAACAAACCGTCAAATACGCGACTCGATTCGCAAAACTCGGATTCCCTGCCTTTCAAGGTAAAGTATAGTTTCGGCAAGACCAATTTTCACCATGCAGGCTGTCTTAGTTTCCTGGGGCAACCAAAAAAGAAGAATGTTTCACGCAGTTCTAACATGATTCAAGGCCTGTTTCATTTCCCATCTGACATAGGCACCCTCCCCCACCACTCTCTCCCCCCCCCCACAAAGATAGTCTGACGTATTCCTCCCACCCCCTTCCCGCATTTCCACGCTGGAAAATCCAAGATAGCACCTTCCTCCTCGCCATTCCCCCATGTTCCATCCGGAAAATATGATTTTGGTGCCTCTCCACCTCCGTCAATACTCCTAGAAAATCTGATGTAGATAATGCCTACACTCGGTTAAAAACAAAACAAAGCAAGACAAAAAAAAAATAAAAATAAAACCTACAAAAACTACCGTACGTGTTTAACACTCCCTCTTCTCTGTGCCTCACACGTAGACAAGACACCTTTTTACCACCACTTCAATTCCTCTTCCCAGAAAATCTGATGTATGTAGACTACACTACACCCACTCTTTCTCCGCAAATCTGACGAAGGCGCGACCCCCTCTAACCCTCCCTCTTTGTGTCCCACCATCCGCTTTACATCTCTCCCCCAAAAGACGCTAGTCAAGGGATGCAATCACTTGAGATAAGCAGCAGACAGTCATTGCGACTGTGGCGCAGTATTTTGCCAAATGTTGTTTGGAGTCCAGAGAAAGTCGAGCAGTCAGTTATTAACGTAAGACATATGCGAATCAACCCCTTAACGCAGACGTTCGTCATCGAATGAAATAATCAGTCGTCACGATTTACTGGGCGCAGCCGGACGAAAGCCTTATCCGTTTCATTGTGCTTCTTCCTCGATCTTCCTTGCGCTAGAGTTAGTTGCTGAATGAATCAGGGATAATGATCGTTCCGTGTGAAGGCTTATATGTGTGTCTTCAGGGCACTGGTTCCGCTGAAGAGCTGCAAAACCATGACTGAAAAGCCACGACAGCTCGCTATTAGTTCAATTTGAGGTTAAGTGTTGACGACATTTCCAATGTCTTTGCATCATGAATGAGTCAGAGAGCGCATTCTCCGCCAGTTTTCTAGGTATCTTCTTCTCTCTGGAAATCATATTTGAACTGTGGCAGGTTTTCATGGAACTGAAATGCCACATGCAATCACAGTGGGTGGAACCTGACAATGTTATGACAGCTTCTGTGTAAAGTTTGAACAACAAGTGTTAGAAAAAAAAAGATGGTCGGTTTTCTTGGTCTTGTGTGAGAGAGAGAGAGAGAGAGAGAGAGAGAGAGAGAGAGAGAGAGAGAGAGAGAGAGAGAGAGAGAGAGAGAGAGAGAGAGACGAACATGATTATTTGGGGGCGCCAAATTTATGCTTAACGCAAAGGCACATAAACACAACAGGAACATAAAAAAACACGTACACATGCACACACGCACGCTCGCGCTCGAACGCACAGACACTCGCACTCACACGTACATACATACATACACACGCATGCATGCACACGCACGCACTAACTCACACACATACACACTCCTGCAGGCACGCACGCACACACACGCTCGCATGCGCGTGCACACACACACACACACACACACACACACACCACACACACACACACACACACACACACATTCCAGAGCACTCGCGGCCTCAAATAAGAGTAGTCTAGTTTGCTGTGTTCTGGTAGTCCTTTACTATCATGTTAAGTAATTGATTTATTTCCGAATGCTGCGTTGTGAATTTCATATAAGTTTGTTTAATTTCAGTCGCTGGGAATTTGGCCACTTTATTCTTTCAACTAAAATGGTAGTACTGAAGCATCTTAGAAAACGAAGAATCAAGCGCAAACGCGTTAGGAACTGGATTATGGTTTTGGACATATTGTTACAACCAGTTTTGATTATCGACTAATGCTAAAGTTTGTGACTCCCAACACTTGGTTACTGACTTCTTAAAAACTCCAGATAGTCATGCTAACTTTAAAAAAAAGTACACCCTTTTTATCAATGCAACGTTCTTATTATTCCTGTGAAGCCATTTTACTCTTCACAAATTAATCTGAGGATAACGCTCAAAGTAATGCCTCGCATGTTCATGTTACTGGTCTTCAGCCCACCTGACGTCTCCTCATTTCTCAACGACCAACTACCATCTGCAAGACATGGCCTTGAGTCTTCTCAACTACCTCCCCGTCTTCTTCTCCCACCCTTACCCAACTCTCACTTTTTTTTTTTTTTTACCTCCGTAGGGTCAAAGTGTCGTCTGGACAAGTTCGTTGAAGGAAAGAGAGGGGGTAATTCCGGGGCCAACAGTGTTACTGGGTTGTCCATTTCTGCTGGAGGGAGACCAATCAGATTGAGGCCGTGGCCAGCAGGACACCATGATGGATGTCAGTATCCCGCCATCATCTCCTGAACCATGTCGTCTGCACGTGCCGCTAGGGCTTTGCGATGCGTCCGCATGAAACATCTGTACAGTTGTTAGAAAAGAGACAGATCTTCACCTGTCATGTTCATCAAGCCAGTAGTAAAGAACAGAGTGCAGCTGCTATGTCTGAGTGTGTTACAGCGCAACTTGATGTAGGCATAAGGAAGGAATAAATGGTAATCGCTTTTAGACTGTTTTGATTTTTAAAAAAATTGGAAAAGGAGAGGGGGTTAGTTACCGCCAAGGACACAGACAAACAGAGTACAGGAGTGTTTTGATAAATCTATATTACACCTACACACTGATACAATCATTCATTTTCCAGAGCGATGGCCAGTAACGCCCAACAATCCAAAGTGTTAAGTCAGTTCATTAGTGACAGGTCAAGTGCTACTTTCGGTTAGGAAGCGATAGGCATTTCAGAAATGTTCACTAAAGAATGAATGACCCTGTTTTTTTCTTCTGATTTGGAAGACAGAACAATTGAAATCAAGAAAGTCATTACAGCTTCCCATCAGTCACCTGTTTATTACATTTGTGAACAAATGGACAGTTTCTTGCTTTTCAGCGCTGTGAAATCTTCCGCACAACATGAGTTAATGCTCTTTCACTCTGATCCATTGTAGGTCAGACGTGGCGTTGTATCTTCCCAGCAACTCTCCATCCCACACACAATCACCCCATGTTCTCCTCCTGCAGCCCTTTGCCCCATACTTCAAAACTCTTGTCTGTTTGGTAACAGGTTTTCACTGTGTGTTCCTTTTTTAGGGGGGGGGGGGGGGGGGGGGGTGGCGATGGAGAGATGGCGGGCGGGCGGGGGGGGTATAATCAATTTAAGACTGTCGAACAAAACGCCATGGTGAACGTCAGTATCGATTACAACATTGTGAGTGACGTTGTTCGCATGTGTCACTTGTCATCTGAAATGTGCCCCTGTTACCCTTCTTCACGCGGGAAGAAGAACAATGCAGTGTCGTATGAGAGGGTTCTGACACATCATCAACATTTTGGTAAAGAAAAGGAAAGAGGTGCACTGGCCATTGTTCAACAATTCCTCCAGTAAACTAGAATATCAGCAACAGTTTTGTACTAAACGAGTGAGAACTAGAACTAGTTTTTTTATATGTGAGCGCGTTTATTCAAGGTTTATAAAAAAAAAAAATATATATATATCGCCCAAAAACTCTTTCTTTGTACGACGTTATTAACACGTGAGTTCTGTATTCATTCGATCTAAAAGTGTTTCACACACACTGAAAAAAAAAAAACAACAAAACTCCAGCCTCTTCTACCCCAAAAACCAGCTCTCTGGCCAAAGAGGTTGCAATGGACCAAATCATAGATGTTTTTTTTTTTTCTCGTTGGATGCTTTTCTGCATGCCTTTAGGGCCTCAGCTACACTAAAAAGCTGGGAAATCATGACTAACACTCGGGACATCTCGTGATTTGTTCGCATTGGGAAGGAATGTATTGATGGCACTCCCAGCGTCTAACGCCATGACTGCGATCAGAGAGCGCGTTCTCATCCTGTTTCCAGCTTTCTCCGTCTGGCTAATGTGATACTTGAACTGCAGCAGACTCATGCGGGAATCGTATTGCCACATGTCTTCATGTATCATAAACGATTCTGCTACGTTTCAAACTAAAAAATGCATGTCTTTTATGTGTGTTTGAGCCTCTCTCTCTCTCTCTCTCTCTCTCTCTCTCTGCATGTGAGATATCAGAGGGAAAAGAGGGGGGTGGAAAGGGGACTGGTGAAAATGTCTTTATATGTAATTGAAAACAACATTGCATTCGTTGCAACTGTATGTCACTACTGGTCATAATATGTTATGTGCGTGTATGATCAAAGCATGTAGAAATTACTGTTGAAATGTTTGGTGATATATATACAACTTTGTCTTTTAAATGACACAAAATCAAACAAAACAGATTTAGCCTGAAGCTTGGAAAACTGCTGCTACTACTACTACTGTTACTACTACTACTACTACTACTACTCTAACACGCGCGCGCGCGCGCGTACACAGGCAAGCAGGCAGGCACGCGCACAGAGATATACACGCACGCACACACACACACACACACACACACACACACACACACACACACACACACACACATCTATTCACACACACACACACACACACACACACACACACACACCACACACACACCTATTTCGATCGGTCGATCTATCCACCTCTCTCTCTCTCTCTCTCTCTTTCTCTCTCTCTGTGTATGTATGTATGTATGTATGTATGTAGTATACATAATTTATGGTGGTGTCACATCGGATTTTATTCCAAGCCTTCGCCCAATGGCTTGATCCCACTGGCAACAGATACAGCAAGGAAAATTCGAGAAAAAATACACCAAAGAACTCGGGTAAGAAATTTTCATTAGTGTTCATTCATACAGGCACACACCATGTGCACACACACACACACACACACACACACACACACACACACACACACACACAAAGAGAGAGAATCACACGCATATAAAGAGATGGAGAAAGAGAGTGGATGACAGAAAAGGTTGAACTTCCCTGAACTCCTTCTAACAGTCTGCAAGCTTCGAAAACCGCGCGACTATCCACTTTGCATGCCATTGATATAGGTCCCCAGGGCACGTGCATCGCGGGAGTTTGGAGTACCACCCCAGCCTGTCCCTGTCGCAGGAATTTGCACGCCAAATGGATCAAATCATAATGATTTTCGGGGAGCTTCGGGAGGAAGCTCACATCCGTTTGATGATTCGTCTCTCACACGCGTTTTTCCGACACGACCGTGATTGAACGAATTTTGTAGGAGACATTTATTCTGCATCTGCCTCGAGGACCTGACCTCCAGGAAAAAAAGCTTTGAGGACATGACTGGACAGTGAAAAACTCGCTTTTTTCTTCGTCTCAGTGACGCACTGATGGCATTTGTGAGGCTGGAGCATTGATTCTTGTGCCATGGACTACGTTTCCCAATCTTATTAAGCTTGTCGTATCCAGACACCAGGGGGCTCTTTCAATGTAAATTGTGTTTCCACATTCTGAAACTTCTGCTGTCTTGCACTTGAATTGGTTCTGTACGTCTGAGATTTTCATTTATGTCTCAAAACTGTAGCAGTGGTCAAATCATTTGCGATTTACGTTAGTTCTATTTAAAAATCCCCCCCCCCCCCCCCCAAAGTTTTAAATCGGTTACATTGGTGATCTCCTTCCACTTTTGTAATATATCTGAGTGAAAACTCAAATATCGTACTGTTGTTTTTTAACAATTTCCTGTCCCTACTCAAACGAATAGATACAGTTTTGGTTATCCTTTAGTCTGCGGGGAGATGAGGAAAGGGGGAGGACGGAAAGGGAAAGAGGAAAGAGGGGGAGGGATGTGAGAAGACTCTGTGTGTAAGTGTGAAAAAGGTGAAGTGGGATTGGGGGGGGGGGGGGGGGAGGGAGTGAAGAGAACAGGAACGGAGAAGAAGGGAGAAGGTGAAGGATGGGAATCGGATGACATGGATGGAGATTATCTCAATTTTGTAATGAATGACCATTTTAAGTGCCGTAGTTCTGTGGTGAGCACTGCAAATAAACTGGTCCGAACACAGGAGGCCATAGTTTCGAAGAGGAATAGAGAGACTGAAGGAATCATGCCTTAGTCCACATCCAAAAGGAGGTGAAGACTGGAACAGATGTACAGTTTGAACAGCTTCTTTTTCTATTCGAATCAAGAATTCTTTACTTTGCTGAAGTCTTAGAGATTATTGTACATGAGCGATCTTTCACAGGGCAGAAAAATATTTGTGTGTAATGGAACACCTGGCGAAAGACTACTCTAACATTTTTGAAATGACTGTCTTTTTGTCATGGGTAGATACTTGATTTTGTTGGGACTCTCTTTTTTTTTTTCTTTCTTTCTTGCTCCTTATTCTTATCATTGTTAAGCACAGAAAGTGAGTATGTGTGTGTGTGTGTGTGTGTGTGTGTGTGTGTGTGTGTGTGTGTGTGT
>JADBJO010009269.1:57500-85648 GCA_016801955.1 Conus betulinus
CCTTATGTAAAAATTATTCCATCACTCAAGTTGAAAATAACTTAGTCATCTGTCTGTTGAGACAGGGCGATGGAATACAATTCAACACAAATGCTGAAAGGAGCAGGGGGGGAGGGGTGCGGGGGGGGGGGGGGGGGGGGGGGGGGGGAGAGAAGGGAGTGAGTAAATGACACGGAAACTGTTCAATTTTATGTTGGGGTGTTCCATTTTTAAATGTGAGTTCTGTGGCGAGCACTGCGGACAAACTGCTCGGAATAGGAGAGGCTGTTGTTCAGATGATGGACAAGAGAAACCGAAAGGACCAGACTTTTGACCATTTCCGCGGAAATTGAAACTGGTACGGGTCTGTATTAGTTCACAAGTTCACAAGTTGTTTATTTTGTCCGTGAAGAAAATTATTTTGTGGTGACACATTGCAATATCACACCATAAAATACAGTGCAAAATACAATAGGATAATACAATCAGTTTAATAAGCTATAAAAACAGCAAATTTAAGAAAAACCCAGGACAGTATTCGTGCACATCACTGGTCGCAACAGAGTCGCGCCCCCTCACGTCCCCCTCTCTCTCTCCCTCTGAGTATTGTCCTCCTTTGTGCCCTATCCTTACTTTCATCCTCCGTTTCCAAGGTCAACTTGTCTTGATTGTATGATGTATACAGTTTATGTATATTTCTTATAGCATTGTCAATAAGTAACCATGGTTTTCTTTATACATAGACAATGCTATATTGAAACGCTCTCTCTGTGTGTGTGTCCTCTCTCTCTCGCTCTCTCTCTCCACTGTCTATCTCTCTCTTCTTTTTCATGTGTGTGTGCTTTGGCTCTTTGTGTATGTATGTTTTGTTTGCTTTTCTAGCTTTATACCTAACTTTTAGTTATGAATGTTGCTGTTTATTTCTTTTTGTTATTGTTTGGCTTCTTTTTATGTATGTGTGTATGTTTTTTTTCTCTCTCTCTCTCTTTGTATGTGGAATAACAAGAAAAAACAAATAAAAATGTTAAAAAAAAAACCAAACTTGTCTTGATTGTAGACTGGGGAATCTAGGGGTGGGGGGGGGGTGGGGGGTGGGGGGGTGGGTGGGGGGGGGGGGTTGATCCAGCATGTCAAGAAAAGAGAAAGCACACACGCCAGCACACGGCGATTTTGCCGTGTTGAATGACGTCAAGATCTGTAAGACGTGGAGAAAAACAAAAAACCAAACCAAACCAAACCAAACCAAAACAAAAAAAAAAAAAACAAAAAAAAAAAAAAAACAAAACAAAAAAACATAAAAAAACACGTCACAACACGCCAAAAGACGCCAGTCCAGCCACTTCCAAAGGAAACGCTAATGACCCGGAACAACGCACGGCTAAGCTGCAACGATGGCGCAGACACTGACCACCAGAGACTTCCGCAATTCCGATAGAATAGCCCTGGCTGTTCAATCAACGATTCTTTTTTTTTTCACTAGTCTGTCTGAAGAGATTATTGTTCCAAAGCGAATTTTCCCCAGACAGAAAGAAATGCCTTTCGTAAAGGAAAGCCTACAGAAAGGCTATGCTAGCACATTTTGAACTGAATGTGTTTTTTTTTTTGTCTACACAAACACTTGGTTTTTGCTGGTGCTGTTTTTTGTTCTTTCTGGTACTTTATTCTTGTGATCAATAAGCACGGAGATAAACATAGAGAGAAGGGGGGGGGGGGGGGGGGGGGAGAGAGAGAGAGAGAGAGAGAGAGAGAGAGAGAGAGAGAATGAATGAATGAATGAATGATTGTTTATTCATACAGGCCTCAGGCGCTCATGAAGGGGTAAACGTACAGATGTAACACTTCATCATGCAGTACAAAAGGCTACGGCTATGGTAGGTACATCATGCAAAACTATGAAGTACCTATTAAAAGAGAGAGAGAGAGAGAGAGAGAGAGAGAGAGAGAGAGGACGAATGACAGAAACGAAAAGAGAAATTGACGATGAACACATTCATGAACACACGTGAGAGAGAGAAGATGAAAAAAAGGTTTTGTATAAAACTTTGAGAACAAGAAAAGAAATTCAGTATTTTCAGCCAGAGAGAGAGAGAGAGAGAGAGAGAGAGAGAGAGAGAGAGAGAGAGAGAGACAGACAGACAGACAGACAGACAGACAGACAGACAGACAATGCATTTTGAAAAAGTCAAAGGAATAAGGGTAATGAATGATTTTTTTTTGTTCCTGCTGCCAGCACAGGAGCTCTTAAGAGAGCGGCAGGACGTCCTCAACGGTCTTGTCACGTGGGAATCCTTTCTTCTTCCTCCGCATCGCCTCCCTGAACTCTCTCTTCGCTTCCGTTCATCCAGTCCCCTGCATGTTCCGAGGCAATCATGTCGCCTTTGCTGCCAAGGTGGCTGCAGAAGTCCGAGCTAATAACACCTGAGGTGTCTGACCGCTAAATAAACACGTCAAACTCCTTCCCCTCCCTTCGACGTTTCGTGGGGATATTGGCTTCGATATGTCACGCAGGTATACTGATTTATTTTCTCTTCTTTTCTCTCTCTCCTTTACTCCCTCTTCTGTCTCTTGTCTGCCTCTTCTTTCTCTGTCTGTCTGTCTCTCAGACTCTCTCTCTCTCTCTGACTCTGTGTCTGTGTGTTTGTCTGTCTGTCTGTCTGTCTCTGTCTCTGATTGTCTGTCTGTCTGTCTGTCTGTCTGTCTGTGTGAATTTCTTTCAGTGTGCATTGCAGAATGGTTTCTTTTTTGTTTCAGATTTGTTCCATTAGTGAATCGTTTCGTAAAGTGCGTACACACATACACGCGATGCCCAATCAAAGAGCAAGAGGGTCTGGAAAAAAAGGCATTTTGCTGTCTCCGGGAGCGAGGGTCTTGGTGGGGATGTCTCGTGGCCTCAGTGATACAACACCAAACTGACACTCGGATATCGCTGTCTCAGAGAACCAGGGACTGGGTGGGGTTTCGGGTGAACTGAATGACAAAACACTAAGTTGACAGATATTGCTGCCTCGGAGATCCAAGTTGTTTTTTTTTCTTTGGCTGGGGGTGGGGGGGTGGGGGTGGGGGGGGTGGGGGGTGGGGGGGGGTGGGGTGGGGGTGGTGGTGGTGGTGGGTGGTGACAGTCAGACATTGCTGCCACTGTGAACTAGGGTCTCGGGATGGGGGTACCTGATGATCTCAGTGATAAAACAACCGAGTTGAAAATCAGATATTGCTGTCTCGGTGAAGTAGGGTCTGGAGGTATGGGTGAGGGCCCCTGGTAACCTCAGTGACAAAACACTGCGCTGACAGTCAGATGTTGCTCTCTCTCTCTCTCTCTCTCTCATCTCTCTCTCTCTCTCTCTCTCTCACAGTGAGCTAGGGTGTGGTTGGGATACCTGGTCACCCTCAGTGGTGAAAACGGTGTTGACATTCAGACGTTGCCCCTTGTTGCTTGGGATTGTTTTACCCGCATTCATTGCGTGCTGTTCGTGGAACCTCATTTGAAAGACTAGCTCTCAAAGCACTACTTAAGGTCTGGTGGAACAGGGGGCGGGAGATAAAAACTCCTGTCCGAGACGCAAACCACAGACCCGGGATTCTCTCGCTTTTCAGGCGATTGTACTGTCCAGTCGGCCCCCTTTTGCCACCCATCCAGGATGTTTGTGTTTTCACGAGTAGCCAGTAGCAGCCTCCTTCCCCCTTCCGCTTCACCAGGCAGAATCTGATAGGATTCTTTTCCTTCTTGATTTTGCATCCGACGTGGTCAGTTGCTTAGTCCGTATAAGATGCATTTACAAACCTGCCCCTAAATGTAGGTTTTAGTCATAAAAAAGAAGAATCAATCATAATGATTTTAATGATGCTACCAGATTAAAAAAAAATCTGTTTTCCTGCGGTTCTTACCTTCATACGAGCTCTCTTGCCAAGATGTACCATCTGATTAAATCATGGATAATAATTTTCACTGACAGCTTCCGCATTTGCTTACGGAACCTCAGTTCATCTGATAAGGTGGAGAGCCATTACTAAAAAGCCGCAACGACTCGCTATTTTGTTAGCTCGGGGAAGTGTGTTGATGACATTGCCTTCGTCTGAACATTGTTGCCGAAGCAGAGTGAATTTGCGACCTTTTTTTCCCAACTTTCTCCGTCATTTGTGAGGTCATATTTGACAGGGTGGTACTGTCGCACATCTTCAGAACAGATAGGCCCCGAGATACGACAGCTTCTATACAAAATTTTGAAAACTAAGAGAAAATGTCCAATTCTGTTGGCTTCATGCGCTCGTAAATATACAGAGAAAGAAAAAGAAAGAAAGAAAGAAAGATAGATAGATAGATAGACAGACAGACAGACAGACAGACAGACAGACAGATAGATAGATAGATAGATAGATAGATAGATAGATAGATAGATAGATAGATACATACATACATACCTACATAGGTAGAGAGAGAAAGAAAAAGAAAGAGAGAGAGAGAGTCGTCTGGAGAGAGCGAGGACAGAGAGAGAGAATTAATTATTCATGTTGCGCCTGGTTCCCTCATGAAGGGATAAGTAAGCAACATACAATGCCTTATGATTTCCCAAGAGAGCCAGTGTATAATGCTTTTATACCACGGAAATGATAGAAATGCTATTGTTGTAATGACTTTATTTTTATTATGCAATATTATAGAACACTGCTATGTTCCCCATGTTCGAAAGCTTTATGCTAAAACAGACGGAGGGAAATTTTCCTATACAGTCAAGTTTTGTGCGTAGTATGGATTTCTGACTTTAATGAACATGGTCCTTCGTAATGTGCCTATGGTAGAAGAATTTTACACGATCATTTGTGAAAAAAAAAAAACACAATGCATCTCATGTACTTCTCGACACTTTAGAAGATGGAAGCACAAGACTGCAATTATTTTTTAAGATTCACATCTGAATTATGCCACCATCAATTCGAAGAAGAGAGAGAGAGAGAGAGAGCGAGAGAGAGAGAGAGAGAGAGAGAGAAGGGGGGAGGGAGGGAGACAGACAGAGACAGAGATGTGCATCATGATGGCATCTAAATGTCATGCAGAACGAACGCAGAAACACACACACCACACACACACACACACACACACACACACACACACACACACACACACACACACTCTCTCTCTCTCTCTCTCTCACTCTCACTCTCTTTCTCTCTCTAGCTCTCTCAAACACACACCACACACACACACCACACACACACACACACACACACACACACACACACACACACACACACACACACACACACCAGTCTCTTCACCATATATCATGTCTTTACTGGTTCTCTTGCTTTCCACTTGTTCTTTAAACTGTGTGGTCAGTATCAGTAATTGATTTGATGCTGATTACGCGCCTTGTAAACTAAAAAAATGAAGTGTTAAGGTTCCTTGTTTACATTAATTCTGACAAAGTAAACACTGGTGATAATCAAACAGAATCTCTTATGTTTTTTTTCTTAAACTCCTCCATGGCTACTCTTAGTATTGAATTACACTCATGGAACTATGCTCACTTTTGTTTAGAATGTATAACTAATTCTAGAGAGGCATTGCTTTGTAGCAGTTTACATGTCTTGACAGAGAAAAGGTTCCTCAAATCTTGGTTACTTTTTAGAGATCTAAGTTTGCAAAGTGAAACGACTGCAGGCGGACAATCTAAAAAACATCTTAAATAAATGTCAGCGAACCGCCCAAAGAAACGTGGACAAACGAGTCACAAAGACAACACACAACATCGGTTTCAGACCTCTTAGGTCTGTCCTCAGGTGTGAAACAAAGACGGGACAAAATAACGAAAATGCACTTAGACTTTGATCGCTTCAGATTGCTTCTGAGAGTTCAGCGGAAGGAAGGCGTTTGCTCCCACGTTTCTCTGGCGGGCTTCGCTGACATTTATTTAAGATTTACTTTTTTGAGAGTCATGACGTCTTTCAAATGTTGTAGTCCATGGTGAAACAGCATTCAACCACTCTCAAAACCTTTCAATGTGTTGTCATTCCTGGTGCCAGCTTTTGAAGCCATTCACTGTTCATAACCAGGCAGTCAGAAGGGGACAGCTGTGAAGCAAAGTCCCTTGGCTGCCACCTCACTAAGCATCCAGCATACTATACATCTCCACATTTTACAACGAACCGCTTGCGTTCAGACAGACCTGGTTTTGTTTCTCCCCAGCTATCCAGCCCCCACTCCCCCAACCCCTCCCACTTGCTCATGTCCTTCGGGGGGGGTCAAGCTGTCGTCAGGACAAGTTCCATTGCTCAGAGAAAGGGAAAGTAATTCTGAGACAGGCAGAGTCACTGCGGTCGTCTGTTCCTGCCTGCTAGAGGGAGACTACTCAGATGGAGGCTGTGGCCAACAGGACGCCATGATGAATGTCAGCATTACGCTGTAATCTCCGGAGTGATGCTGTCTGCGTATGCCATGAGCATGGGGGTGTGCGTCTGCATTAACAATGTTCACAGAGTAAGAAAACAGACGGACGTTTCAACTGTCATTTTTCATCGAGCCAATCGCGGTAATGTACTACAAACTACAGCCTCATGCGTCATATTTGTCATTGTGACTACCTAAGGATATAAACCCACGTTCTGTGTCAATAAAGGCCGCTCTGATATTATTTCAAAACTTCTTAGGCTGTCACCTTTCGGAATAAAGAACAACAGTTACCACTTGCGAAAAGTCTTCAGTTTAACTCAGTTAGCGCACTCAAATTTAGCATTCCTAAAATTTTCAACAACATGGGCACACTTGGATTTGAAAGTTCAGAAAACAGAATATTGGAATGAAGAAAGTCAACATGGCTTTTCAAATGGTTATATTATTTCTTATAATCGTGAGTAAATGCTTGATAATTTCTTGAGCTCAAAGTCCATGGCATCTCCTACTCACCTTTTTCATTATTTTTTTTTTTGCCTATGATCAATCATCGATAAGAAAGATCTTTATACCTCCCCTGCCCTTATCCCGCCGACACACACTCCTTTTTTCAGCTGCCCCGTTTCCTTTTGTCGCCCATTCTGCATCAGTCCCTTATCTTCCCAGAGTCAAGGCGTCCATGAAACAATTAAACAAAAAGGGAAATCATCTCTGGCCGGTGGAGGCAAAATCACTAGATTGCCAAATCCTATTGCGAAAGAAAGTGAGAGGGTTGGCGAGAGTTTAGAAAGAGAAAGGGCGATTCGGGGGGACTGGTGAGAAAAAAAGCTAATCAAATCAAGTCTCTGAAAACAACATGCCATAATAAACACCAGTATTCCACTGTAACAACTATTACGATATGTGAAGCTGCCCCACACGTACAAGACAGATGTGATAAGATTGCAGTCAACCCACAACAAATCGGACAGCAAAGTAATACTTACTTGATATGCAGTACAAAACAGACAAGTGAGCTGGCTGCCTCCGCCAACTATCCGTAATAATCTGAAAAATAAAAATTAGCGATAGCAACGTTGTCTACGCTTGTACACAGAAGGCATTGGAAATATTGCTGAAGAAGACGAGCGATTATGTATAATGCCCTCTAAATTTTAACTATCGCTGCAGTCCACCCTCAGTCTTCCCTTGCCCATTTTCTCACAATATAAAGAGTAACGCTGACAGCCCTTTTGTGTAAGAAGGAGCAACAAGTACTTACTGGTCGTTTTTTCAATAATGCTCAGCCCTAGTAATGAAATTATGATAGTTTCTGTCAATGGATTGGTCGTTCGCTGTGCTCACGGGAAACTTAGAAGCATCGGTAAAATTTGCTTGTTTTGAAGACATTTAACAATAAATGGTCAAAACAGCAAGTATTCTATTTTTCGATGTGAAATGATAGCTTTGAGTAGGCCGTCACCTAGCACTTTAGAAACTGGAAATGGTGAAGGGCTGATAATTGCTTACCATTGTTCACTTTGGAGGACAGGTATTTGTTCACTTTGAGAGGGTATAAGTCAGAGTCAGTGTTAACTCCGAGGTATTGACAGCATTCCATGTAGTACAAGCAGAAGCCACTATGTCTCTTAAAATCATATTTGAAACTGTGGTTTAAAGAATATAATTTCATATATTTGCACAAGACAGACGTGTGACGCAGAAGATGTTGGATCTTTCTGAAAATCCACACAGGTTCCACTGAACCCACACCCACACACTTAAAAGAGAAGGATTACACTACCAGAGGCCAGGTAGACAACTACTCGGTCACTTGACTGTGTTCCATTTTAGACACGACAACTTTTGCGTCTTTTTGATATATCCCCTGGACTGTTGCCTAATGGGAGTAACAAAAACAGCAATTTATGCTGAACCTCAATGGGAACGTGATGTTCCCTACATTTTCTCATGAGACAATTTCGCAAGGGAAAAAGTTTTAAAGCTATTCACACGTGTTCTCCACCGTGTGACATGCTTTAGACTGACGACCGCATGTTCTTTAAATTAGCATCGTGAAACAACGAGTGGTGCTGCGTGCAGGCATGTGACTATGAAAACAGCAGACGAGAACTGGACAGACCGATTTCTTTTTTTTCTTTTTTTTCTATTTTTTTTTATTATTCATTTTTGTTTCTTCTGCGTACTTAGACTGATACTCCTGCGGACACTCCCTGTATAGACAGGCAAGGATTAATCCCATCTACCTAAACAAAGGGAATGGAGTTTCGTGTGTATGACCGTTTCTATTTTGTTCCGCCATTAAGGCAGCCATACTCCAGCTTCGGGGAAGATGCATGCTATGTCGTAACCAACGGCCAAACAGACCTCTTCGAAAGTTGGTGATGGGATTTTACGTGTGTGCAAGATGTTATGCGTGCGTTCACACACGAAACCTCGGTTTATAGCCTAATTCGAAGGACTGTGTGGGGAGATGGAGTCAGAACCAATGTTAACTCCGATGGAAAAATCCCCGTGTAAACCTACCGAACGGCCCCCGGCGGAGATTCGAAACCGCAAGCCTGGCCTTCTCTTCCGAAAGTTGGTGACGGGATTTTACGTTGTGTGCAAGATGATATGCGTGCGTTCACACACGGAACTCTCGTTTATAATCTCATTTGAATGACTGTATGGGAGATGGAGTCAGAACCAATGTTAACTCCGATTGAAAAATCCCTTTGTACCGAAACGGCCCCGGCGGAGATTCGAACCCGCAACCCCAGGATCATCGAAATTACGAGTCCGGCGCTCTACCACTGAGCTATTTTCGGCCCCCAGGTCGCCCTCTAACTCTGAACAGGGTTAAAGCTTCATTTGGATTCATGTGTCCTGAAAACCATTTTACTTCTTGGGAGGAGACCGGGTTTGTTGTCAGATTTTAGCCGATTGAAAGCCGATTATATATAAAGTAAACATGATTTTTTTTGCACAGTTTATGACGTGTTGTCGTTCGTGTGGTGGTGTATGTCGAGAGTTATACAGTCCCCTTCTCCCTCTATTCGTGTGAGATAGTTATCTTTCTCTATCTGCAACATCATTTTGGGATGTAAGGACATCAAACATAAAGGTGATTTGATTATTCTATCCCAAATACATTTAAACTACCTGACGTAAGAAAAGAAAAGAGGTTGAAAATATGTCACGAGACCAAACGAACGCAATGAGTAAATGAGAAAAACAACACGTTTTTTCCCCGGTTGAGGTTTTCAATAGACAATAGTAACAAACATACCAAACAATACAAACGTATAGCTATAGTTAGCTGATTTTTTATTCGCTCTTTTGTTCCTGTTTGTGACGTTGGTTTCTCGTGCTGTGAAGAAATCCTGGGAGGTCGTAACGCGTTAACTTTGCATTGTCAGTCGTTCGTTGTGTTCATTTGGTGGCCACATGACATACACTTTCATCATCTTGCCTTCACTCCCTCCTGCTGTCACAATGGCTGCAAAGCCGTTTACTCTGTACCAGTTAATCAGAGGGTAAAGCCTTAATCAGAGGGTAAAACATTAATACCTCCTACATTCATCATTCTGATCTTTAATATACCTGACATCTCCACATTTAAAAGTCGTGGCCTTGAGTCTTGCCAGCTGCCTTCCCCTCCTCCTCCTCCTCCTCCTTTTCTTCACAACTGTCACTTTTTATCTCCCCAGGGTCAAACTGTCGTGTAGACAGGTTCCGTTGAGAAAGTAATTCTGGGGCAAGCAGAGTTAGTGGGTTGTCCATTTCAGTTAGAGCGAGACCAATCAGATTGAAGCTGTGGCCAACAGGACACCATGATGGATGTGAGTATCACGCCATAATCTCCTGAATAATGCTGTCGGCATGCTACTGTTTTTTTTTTTTTTTTTTTAATACGTCAAGATTCGCTTTAAGAGAAGAGATAGCTTTTCGATCGTCGTTTTCATCAAGCCAGTGGTAAAGTACAGGGTGCAGCCGATATATTAGAGTGCATCTGGATGGAAAAATAAAGCTTTTCAACAGTGTCAGTAAATCTGTGTCATTCATAAATACCGATAATTATATATTCCCTTCCAGAACGATGACCAGTGACATCCAATGAGTCCAAAGTATACATTAATTCTTTTATGGGCAGATCAGAAGTACTTTCACTTAGGAAGCAACAATACACATTCTAGAAATGATCAATGACATGGGCTGATCATGTTTTTGTTTGATTCGGAAAGAGAAGATTTGGAGTCAAGGAAATCATTATCACATCCAAGTCAGTCAACTGTTTATTACATTGTGAAAAAAAAAAAATGTTTCTTGCTTTTAAGCGCCGTAAAAAGCTTGCTCTCTATATTTATCAATGCACGTTTACTTTTTATCAGTTGTAGGGCAGACATGACATGGTATCTACTGTGTTATTCACCCTTCCAGGTAAATTCACTTTCATATTCCCTTTGATCCATTCTTCAATTATCTCGTCTTCTGAGTGTCTCCAAACTTCAGTTTCTGTTACTAGGGACCAACTGGACTGGAATGGCCAGAACAGCCCAGAACAGAGTGCGATGGCGAAGGGTCGTCAATGGCCTATGCTCCACCGGGAGCGATGGTCATAATGAATGAACGAATTTATAGCCCAGTTGATCGCGGGGGCCACATCAGAGATTTCAAATGGACAAATCCCACTGCCATGCAAAAGGGGGATCATTCTGGGGAGGGCAGAGTCGCCGAGTTGTGATTCATGCCAGACAAAGACGGGACGTAGGCAGGGAGAAAGTGGACGGTGATAAAGCCTGTGGCAAACAAAATGCCACGGTGATTGTCAATATGTATTACAGCGTTTCGAGTAATGTTGCTTGCAGGTGTCACTTGCGAAGTGTCTTGATCACCTTTCTTCATACAGTGATACAAGCAATGCATTGTCGTGTGAGATGGTTCTGACAAATGAACATTTTTCAAGACTGACCGTTCATCATATCCTTAGAACATTAGCAAAAGTTTTATACAGGAGAAATGTGTGCTAAAATGGCTTTGTACCTCTCAGTGTTTTTATTGAGATGAGAGGATTTACTTTTTTTTTCAAAATTGTTTCTTAGTACAACGTCAACACGTGAGTTTTAGATTTATGCGTTGAAAAAGGTTTTTTCATTCACATTAATTTAAGAAATGGGAGAGCTTCACAACAGTGAGACTGTACTCAAGTTTTCCCCCCAGTAGATTTCATTTTCTTTTTCCCATCAGGGGGAAGTTGGAAGGAGAGCATGCGTGCGTGCGTGTGTGTGTGTGTGCTTTAAAAACATTTGAACATCCTTTTGTAATCTACAGGTTGAAGCCAGACCTAAAACATATAGAAAAAAAATCAAGACTTTTTTTCAACTCAGTTAAATCCCATGGAGATTAGTCATTCCTTGTTTCTTCATATTTTGCTTGCCAAGACCAAGCAGGTCCTGACTGTTTTGAGAAAAGCGTCAGTTTACAGCAGACTGAATTGACAGGAATATGTAGGCAGACATCACTGTTGTCTTTTTCACCGCAGACGTATTGACGTTTTCGATTGACTTGAATCATTTGGTCCGATGCTCTTTCAACCTCTTGCGCCGCCTCCTTCCTTTCCCTTCCCCCTTTCATGCCCCGGGCCCTTTTCACCATACCCCCCCCCCCCCGCCTCCTTCCCAAGTACGCCATCTTTGCAGCCTGCCCTATACTTTCTCTGACGCTAGCATTTTCAGGGCCACGTCTCCATCATCGTGCTTCACACAGCAAGAAGAGCAATGGAACTGGTCTCGAACTCTCACGAGAGCAACAAGTGTTTGCCGTGTCTGAGCTCAAGAGAACTGACACAGGCAAAAAATACTGTGCATTAATCCACTTTGACAATAGAAGTAGAAGCGAGGGGCAATATCTGTCTGTCTGTCTGTCTGTCTGTCTGCCTGTCTGTCTGGCTGGCTGTCTGGCTGTCTCTCTCTCTCTTTCTCTCTCTCTGTGTCTCTCTCTCTCTCTCTCTCTCTGGTGTCTTCGAATAGTAACAGGAACTATGACAAATGGCAAACTAGGCCAGTACTTTTACTGTTTTTAAAATGTAGAATCATTGTCATGTCATTCATCTCTCTCTCTCTCTCTCTCTCTCTCTCTCTCTCTCTCTCTCTCTCTCTCTCTCCATCAGGAAAGAGCACCATATGAAATGGCAAACCCTTCCAACAGCCAGCTAACTGTCATGGCTGCGGGGTTCTCCACTTCACATGCTGTTGATGCCAGACCACCATTGGCCGCCGTTTAAAAATGGAAGCCCTGAAGGAACTAATTAGTGACGCGTTCTCTAAAACATATCAGCCATTATGTCATGCTGTATTGTCTTGTATTCCATTTAATTGTTAAAACGTCTTAGTCACTGCAGATTTACATGTGTTCAATTCGGGCGGCTGTTCTTGGGTGAGCACGTCGCCACAGTTAGGCGTTGCACACACACACACACACACACACACACACACACACACACACACACACACATACACACACACACGCGCGCGCGCGCGCGCGCGCGCACATTCACACACACACACACACACATACACACACACATACACACATATACACACAAGCACTCATACACACATGCCACACTCATAAACACATACACGCACATACATAATATCTGTCTATCAAATATAGCTCTATCTAAATTGCTTGGTGATGTTTTGTTTCTTTACCTAAGCGGATCTGTATACAGCCTTTGTAAGGGGCAATACCCATGTTGCGTTTGGTTCTTGTACATTTGCTATGTGTATGCTGCACACAGGATCTCAGTACATCATTTCAACCCGAAGATCTATGATCTGATAAAAAGGAGAAAAGAACGCACGGCGTGAGACTCGACCAATGGACCCAAGATACTCTTGCTACTTAGGCGAGTGTTGTGTCCACTGGGCCACTTTTCCGCCATACGGGACACCCTTTTGTTCCGGAGCAACCAGAAGAAAACGCCGCATCCATCTGGCTGAATCTGAATCTGATGGGGCCCAAGCTCTAATCAATTTTCCGTCCAACCCGGGCTGTCTTTTCCCCACCTACCCCCATGGAAAATTCGACATTGTGCCTTCTACCCCATTTCCTCCTCCCTGTTGCCCCTCGCCCCCTCACCTATGGAAATCATTCAGGCATTTCCCTGACCAGCTCCTTCCGAAAAATCTGTCAGACCCTGCTCCCCCCGAATTCCAGAAAACTAAATGTAACCCTTCCCTTTCCCTCCGAAAAATACGATGAGCCACCCCCCCACCCCCTTTTTACTTTCCTCCAAAGAAATTCCAGTGAAGGCAACGTGCCCATAACCCATCCCTCACCCTGAAAAATTCTTTTGGCAGCCACCCCCACCTCCGTACCCCCGCAGTGCCCCCCCCACCCCCCCCCTTCCCTACACTCAAAATCTGGCATAGGCACCAACTCCTCCAGTACTCACGTCAACGGATGCAATACAGAGGCATGTCAGCTACAGAACTGTTTTTTTTCATCAATACCGCCTAGCGACACGAGACAGTCAAACGGCCATTCCGCACAGGACGAAAGAATGAGTCAGTCCTTTGATGCAGATATTGGTAAGGGCAAAAACATGATGTATCAAAATGGTTCCCCAGGGCGCTGACGGGAGGAATTCTATTGGTTCCATTATGACTTGTCCCCTTAACACGAGTTCTCGCCAAAGAGGTTGCGACTGAGCGAATCACGGTTGATTGATTTTCGTTGAGAGCTTCCTTGTGTGCATTTACTAGGGCTTCAGGTATTCTAAAGAGCTGGGAAAACTGCGACTGAAACCCTCGACAGCTCGCTATTTGTGCGCTGGGGGGTCGGGGTGGGGTGGGGTGTGGGGGGGGGAGTACTGATGCATTTCCGACGGCTGAACACCATTACTGAGATCAGAGAGTGCATTCTTTCTGAGAGTGCATTTTTTGTGTGACCAAAGTACGTAGAAATTACTGTTAAATTGTTTCATGTGTATGCACAACTTTCTGTTTTGAGTTAAAAAAAAAAAAACAGATGTAGGCTAAAGCTTGGAGGATGACTGTACACACAAACAGACACACACACATTGCACGAGCACGCCACGCACACACCCACACACACACACACACACACACACACACACACACACACACCACACACACACACACACACACCGCATGCACCACGTCGCACAACACACGCACACACATGCGCATACACACACACACACACACACACACACCACACACACACAACACACACACACACACACCCACACACGCACGCACTCTCTCTCTTGTAATATATGTATGTATGTATGCATATGTATATGTATTTTTGTGTTGTGATATATATGATATATCTATATATTATATATATATGCGCGTGTGTGTGTATATATTATGTATAATATAGATATATATATCTATATATATTATATATATATGTATATCTATTATATATATATATATATATAATAATATATAGAATGATGATGTGTGTGGGTGTGTGTGTGTGTGTGTGGTGTGTGTGTGTGTGTGTGTGTGCGTGCGTGTGTGCCTGCGTGTGCATGTGTGTGTATGTTCTCTCTCTCCCTAATCTCTCTCTCTCTCTCTCTCTCTATTCTATCCTCTATATATAGGTATGTATATAGATATAGATATATATGTGTATATTATATATATATATAATATATTATATATATATATATACATACATATATGTGTGTGCATGTTGTGTGTGGTGTGTGTGTTTGTGTGTGTGGTGTGTGTGTGCGTGCGTGTGCGTGCGTGTATGTGTGTGTTGTGTGTGGTGTGTGTGTGTGTGTGTGTGTGTGTGTGTTGTGTGTGTGTGTGTTTTTACTCCAAGCTTTGGCAGAAGCTTGATCGCACTGGCAACATAGCACGAGTAAAATTTTAGAAACATATACTAAGGAACCCACATAAGAAAATTTTCAAACATTTTCATAAATGCAGGCACATACATATGCATGCAAGCTAGGACACATACACTCACAGACAACATGCAAGCATGCGTGCATGCAGACCACACCACACACACACACACCACACACACACACAGAATCGTACCCTTACATGAAAAGAGATGAGAAGAGAGGGTGGATTATAATAAGGTTAATTACTTGACACTGTAAATCTTTTTACCAGTCTGCGAGCTTCGACCACCGTGTTGACTATCCCTTTGCATGCCATGGATGTAAGGTCCTCAGGGGCACGTGCATCGCAGGATATTTGGAGTACCACCCAACCTGTTCCCTGTCGCAGAAATTTGCACGTCATTCCGAATGTGATCAATCATAATGATTTTCGGGGAGCTTTAATTAATGATGGAAGCTCACATCCGTTTGATTATTCGTTCTCTCTCTCACACACGCTTGTTTCCTCCGACACGACCGTGACTGAACGTAATTTTGTAGTAAGACATTTATTCAGAATGGCTCTGCATTCTGCCTTGAGAACCTGACCCTCCAAGAAAAAAAGAGCTTTGAAGACATGGCAAACTCGCTTTTCTTCGGTCTCAGGGAAGCACTGATGCAATTTGTGAGGCTGGAGCATTGATTCGTGTGCCATAAACTACGTTTTCCCAATCTTATTTAGTTTGTCCTGGCCAACAGACCAGGGGGCGTCTTTCAGTGTAAACTATATTTTCCACACTCTGAATATCTGCTCTCTTGTCACCTTCTTTCGGCTATGTACATCTGAGATTTTCATTTATGCCTCCAAGTTTCGCAGTGGTGAAAGTGCTTGCGGTCAATGATTAATTCTATTTAAACTTCATGTTTTTCTTCACTTTTGAGATCTGTTTACATTTATAATCTCCACACACTTATTTTATAATCTTTGAGTGAAATCCCAGTATTGGGCTGTTATTTTCTCATGACATTCCTGTCTGTACCCTTTCTAAAAAAAAAGGTATTTGTCTTTCGTTATCCTTTCATACCACGCGGAGATGGGGAAAGGGGTGGATGAGAGGGTGGGGAAGAGCAAAAATAGGGGGGGTGGGGGGGGGGCCTGTAATGTAAGGGGAGAGTGTGTGCAGGGTTGAAAGGATGAAGTTTGGAGGGGGGTGGGTGGGTGAAGAGTAAAGGCGGTGTGGGGGGGTGGGGAGGTGGGGAGAGTGTGAAGGAACTGTTGAAGATTTCAATTTTTTTTCACATGATGATTCTTTTGCAGCTAGGTGTATGCACTGCTACAAGCTGTCTGAAGACTGGCTGAAGAGAATAGGCCATTGTTCACAAGAGGCCATTGTTCACAAGAGGCCATTGTTCACAAGATGACACGAGACTCTGAAAGAATCAATAAACTCTTTGACCACATCTGAAAAGGTGAGAAGACTTGAACGTTATGTGGTTTTGATATTTTTTTTTCCTGCAGGAATCGACAGTTATTAAACTAGTCGAAGTTTTTTTTTTTTTGTACCTAGGCGATATTTTTTTCACAGGACAGAAAACATGGTCTGTGAAAAAAAGGCTTTAGAAGAAGGCTATTCTAACACTTTTTGAACTGTTTTTTGTTTTGCCTTTGTTTGTGTAGATACTTCATTTTTCTTGTCCATAGTTAAGAACGAAGAAAGGGAGAGACGAGAGAGAGAGATCGAGAGAGATACAATAGAGAGAGAGAGAGAGAGAGCGCACTCACAGCTAGAAAAAAGAAATTAAAAACGACACATACAACAACACGTGTTATGAGATAGATAGATAGATAGAACAGAGAGAGAGAGAGAAGAGAGAGAGAGAGAGAGAGAGAGAGAGAGAGAGGTGAACGGATAGACAGAGACAGAGAGAGACTGAGAGAAAGAGCAAAATGGCTGTTGAAGAAAACCAGAACAATGAAGCTAAAATGAACGAGCTTTTTTTTTTCCCTGTTTACAGCACAGGAATTCATCAAGGAATAGCAGGACGGTCCTAAAGCTTTTGTCACGTAGAGATCCCTCTTCTTCTTCTGCCCCCATCTCCTCCCTGACCTTCCCCTTTCCTTCAGTGCCCCGCGTGTGGCCTTCAAGAACAATCATTGTTGCCTTTGCCGCCGAGGACGGTACAGAAGTCCGGGCTAATAGCACCTGAGGTGTGTGACCGTCAAATGGAGCGTCAAACTCCTCCTCTCTTCGACGTTCGTGGGAACAATGGCTTTAATCTGTCAGGCAGGTAATACGGATTTTTGTTTTTTTCTTTTCTCTCTCCTCCTTCAACCTCTCTGCTCTCAGTCTCCTCCCCTCCTCTCTCTCAAATCTCTCTCCTCTCCTTCTCTCCGCTCTCTCCCCTTAAACTATCCTTCCGTCCCGTCTTTCTTCCTCTCTCCACCACTCCACCCTCCTTTCCTCCTCTCGTCTCTCCTCTCACCTCCCCTCTCTCCTTCCTTCTCTCTCTCTCTCTCTCTCTCTCCTCCCTCCCTCCCTCCCCTCTCTCTCCCTTAACTCCTATTTCCGTCCCTATGTATTTCTTCCTCACCTCTCTCTCTCTCTCTCTCTCTCTCTCTCTGAACTTCTGTCTATGCGAAAGTCGTAGAAAGTACCACACATAAAAACGATTTTTCATAAACGAATTTTTTTTTTTATACCAGACAGAAACACGTTTGTAACGAAAAGCCGAAAGTCAGGCTATTCTAGACATTAAAAAAAAAAACTAAATTGTTTTGGTTGTGTAGATAATTCATATATTGTTTCTTTCTTGTTCTTTGTTCCTGTTTACACACACACACACACACACACACACACACACACACACCCACACACAGAGAGAGAGAGAGAGAGCACTGTTTGACAGAAACAATAGAATAGAAAAAATTGAAACACAACACAAAGCATACAAGAGAGAGAGAGGAGAGAGAGAGAGAGAGAGAGAGAGAGAGAGAGAGAGAGAGACTGTTTTTGAACACAAATAAAAGAAAATTTAAAACAAACACAAAGATACAAGAGAGAGAGAGAGAGAGAAGAGGAGAGAGGAGAGAGAGAGATGAGAGAGAAGAGCAGCTGACTGACGAGAAAGAAAAACAAATTGAAAACGAACACTAGAACACGCGCGCGTGCGCGCGCGCGGCGCGCCTGTGTGTTGTTTGTTTGTGTGTGTGTTGTGTGTGTGTGTGTGTGTGTGTGTGTAAGAGACGAGAGAGTGAGAGAGAGAGAGAGAGAGAGAGAGAGAGAAGAGAGGAAGCAAACCGACCGAGACAAATGAGAACGAAATATCGATATACAAAACAACAAACCCACACAAGAGAGAGAAGAGAGAGAGAGAGAGAGTAGAGAGAGAGCAATATATAGCCTAGATGAGAGAGAGAGCAGATGAGCAGAGCAGTAATGCAGGCTGAAAAGAAAATCAGATGCACCTAGGACAATGAACTATCCTTTTTCCTGATGCCGATCGCATGAGGTTCGTTAGCAGGAGTTGGCAGGACGTCCTCAACGTTTTGTCACGTACGGATCCTACCCCTTTTCCCTTCCATTCACCCCACCCAACCCCCCCCAGCGTGTGGTTCTTCCGTGACAATCACGTTGCCTTAGCCGCCAAGGTTGTTAGAGAAGTCCGGGCTAATGACACCTGGTGTGTGTGAACCGCTAAATGACGTGTCAAAACTCTCCCCCTCCCCCTCCTCTCCCCCTCCCTCCCACTTCGAAACGTTCGTGGGGATAGTGGCCGTCGATTTGTCAAGCAGGTAGAACCCCATTCGTTCTCTTTCTTTCTGTCTTGTCCCTCTTCTTTTCCTTCGTCTTTTCTCTCTGATCTCAAAAAATCTCTCTCCGTCTCTCTCACTCTCTCTCTCTCTCGCTCTCTCTGTCTCTCTCTCTCCTCTCTGTCTCTGTCTGTCTGTCTGTCTGTCCTGTCTGAATTCCTTAGTGCAGGCATTGCATGATATTGTTTCTGTAAACAAATTGCCTTTCATTTGCTCCGAATTCAGTGAATTGTTTTGTACCGCAGCGTACCGTGGAGTGCACACTACATACGTGCATGCACACGTAAGGGCAACGTACGTGTGTGTGTGTGTGTGTGTGTGTGTGTGTGTGTTGTGTGTGTGTGTGTGTGTGTGTGTGCACTTATCATTTGCGTGTGCAATGAATTGTCTTGTCCTGTTGTCTTCCCACTTCTCCCCACCCCCCCCCCCCCCCACAACCCACACCCACACACTCACCTTTGCCTGCTCCCCCTTCCTCCTCCCTCCCCCACCACTCGTACTTTTTGGCCTGCTCCCCCACTACTCACACCCATGCCTGTTCCCCCCCCCCCCCCCAGCCACACACACACTCACACTTTGGCCTGCTCTCCCCTTCCCCCCCCCACACACACTTACACTTTGCGGGTCTGCTCCCCCTTCCCCCCCCTCCTCCCCCCCTCCCCCCCCCCCCCCGACACTCACACTCTTGCCTGCTCCCCCTTCCTCCCACGACGGCCCATCCACACGTTGTAAACTGCACTGCAAATATTTTGTGAAAGCCCGTCGCGTTGATCAGTTTAAGTCTGTTATATTGCATGAACGCCTGTCACTCCTAACGGATGGGAGGCCAGAAATCTCGCCGTCACTCGTAAAGGAATTGGCCGGTCCCAGGGGCAATAGGGTCTGTGGGTAAAGTCACTTTGCTGGCCTCAGTGAACTAAGGCTTGGGTGGGTCTGTGGATAAAGTCCTTTGCTGTCTCGGGCGAACTAGGGGCTTGGGTGGGTCCTGTGGATAAGTCACTTTGCTGTCTTAGTGAACTAAGGCTTGGGGTGGATCTGTGGATTAAGTCACTTTGCCTGTCTCAGTGAACTAAGCTTGGGTGGTCTGTGGATAAGTCACTTTGCTGTCTCCGCGAACTAGGGCTTGGGTGGGTCCTGTGGATTAGAACTTCACTTCGCTTTCTCAGTAAACTAAGGCTAAGGTGGGTCTGTGGATAAAGTCACTTTGCTGTCTCAGCGAACTGGGGCTTAGGTGACCGTCAGTGACAAACACCAAGTTGACAGTCAGACATCGCTGTCTGGATGGTGGTGCCCCGACGAAGGAGAGAGCATGGATGGGACATTGAATGGAGAGGCACTGCCAGTTCAGATCGCCCTAATGCCCAGTGTGAACATTGGACTTTTTTTCCCTGTGTTTGTCTTACCGTTTTAAATTTGTCGTTCTGGTGGTGTCTGTGTAGTGGTTACCAGGTATCCCTCTGAGGTCTCCCAGGACGGTTATCCCTGTCCGTCATTTGATTCTTCAGTAGGTGTGTGCACCCATAACATGACGACAAGGGTCCTTACAATGGTCTGGGCAGCCAGCTGTCTACGTGGGAACTTGTCAGTTGAGAGAGAGAGAGAGAGAGAGAGAGAGAGAGAGAGAACCTAAGCCGTTCACAAGGGCGGGAGACGAAAGGATAGGGACTGCATAAAAAAAAAACACACAAAAAACAACAGAAAATAAGCACGACCGACACATAACAGGGAAAAGTCCATCGTATTGAGGAATCCAGATCATGGAAAAGCACAGAATTAAGTTGCTCGCACCATACTTTAAGTATTAGTCATCAGATTTTCCAGAATGTTTTATCAACAGCTGCGAGAGTGCAGCCGCCAAGTTTGCCATGTTTACTCCTGTGGTGTGGTGTTGCCGCTGCCTTTCACCCTCTTCTTCTTCTTCCAGCGCGCCCAGGTGGTCATCCGTTTTCCCTTCTTCCCCGGTCATTTGTATTCTCTCCAAATAAGTCATCCGATGTCTCTTATTGTAGCATTGTCTGAAACGAGCTGCCGGCGACTCATCAACATCAGAGGAATCTCCATGGTCACCACAGCGATCTGTCATACACAGACTTCGTCTGCAACGCCAGGCGTCTGTGTCATGTTGAGTGGAAGTCTGTGTTGTAGTTTTATCGACGGAGTGTGTTCATTTCTATTTCAGAAACACGACGAGACACTTTTCACTTTGTCTACACCAAATGTCATATGAGAATTCTGATTGATGGAGAACAGTGATTGTTTCACTGTCTATATCACACTGTGCCAGCGTGCTGCGTTTCAATTTGCCGGTTAGTGCACTTTGTGCAGGCAAAAAAAAAAAAAAAAAACAAAAAAAAAAAACCAGAACAAGGGGGGTGGTCAGAAAACTGAACGGATGTCTGGGACAGGACGCTGTTTCTTGTTTTCACTCTTGTCGGTATTGTGTGACAAACTAGGTGGGGTCAAACTTCACGTGGTCTGACAGTACTGGTAAACCCCACACCATTTCCAGTAACATTGTCTTCACGGTCTCGCCATGCTTCTATTCTGTCTGCGAGGGATACTATGAACAATTACATCACCCCTCTTTGATCTGCTCAGCAGATCTTCCACATTTCTGTCTAGATATATCACCCTTTCATTCATCCTGTCACTTTCGCTTTTTTAAAAAAAAAAAACCCTTGTTATTTTGTTTGAGGGTCTGACACGTCCTGTCTGAAGGTAGAACCATTTCCCTGTAAAGTAGAACGCATGTCTTTTAGATCTTGCGTATCATCAGACATGTATCGAACTTATAGTTTCAGGCTGTTCTGCTCGCCAGCATTTCTTTCAAGCAAGGCATCACGTCCTTCAGACAGAGATGCGGCGGAAGAGCTGACCGTCCCAGATGTAGGCCTAGGTTCCTATCCACTGACACTGTCTCTGCAGTTGGCTCCGCCACTGTCATGTCGTGACTGACTCAAATTGTCCCCCTTCGGACCAAGATTTTAAAATCCCCATCACCACACACCGTAGTATTAAATGTCCGTAGAAAACAGAGGCAGCAAACAATCCCAAGGACTCTCTGCCACTCTGTGTTCTTAACAATAAATATGGACACCCTCATGGTGGCCCCTATTTCGCCGTTTGGATACAAACATGGCATACGTTGCCCGCAGATGTCCTACAAGCAGGGCGGAACCTCAGCGCGTCAGAGAAGGGAGAGCGTGGCGCTTCACCCTGAAGCTGATCAACTTAGATGAGACGGTTACCCTCTTAAACTGCTTAAAAAAAAAAGAAAAGTCACCTGAGAATGCACAGAAGGCACAGCGTGACACCAGCAGAGCGTAACCCCCCCCCCCCTTCTCTTCCGGTGCCTCCAGTGAGACCCCCCCCCCCCAAGGAGAGAGAGAGAGAGAGATCGGAGAAGAGAGAGAGAGAGAGAGAGAGAGAGGAGAGAGGAGGGAGAGAGAGATAGAGAGAGAGAGAGAGTGGGAGGGGCGAAGGTTGTGAGGGTGTGTGTGTGTGTGCGTGTGGAATACTTTCACGCCTGATGCTCTATCCCATGTTCGGCTGGGCAATAAACCACACATCATGGGAACATTATCTTGACGTTCATATGGACGTGCGAGCGCACGCGTGTGCGTGCATGCAGTGTGTGCGTGCGTGCGTGAGTGAGTCTGTGTGTGTTGTGTGTGTGTGTGGGCGTGTGCTTGTGTGGTGTGCGTGCGTGGTGTGTGTGTGTGTGTTGTGTGTGTGTGTGTGGTGTGTGTGTGTGTTGTTGTGTGTGTGTGTGTGACGCGCTCTCGCGTGTCTATAACTGCAAATGCGAGTAGTCACGCGCCCTTGCATGATGCCATTAATCTGCGCGGTCACGTAGTAGTAAACTGGTTCGTGTGCCAGTTTCCGGGCAAGATGTAGGACAGGGAAATAGGATGGAACTCAGAACGTCCGATCTTGTTTCCTCTACAATGATTCGCTCTAGAACTAGATGACCTCACTTATCACATAAAAAAACACAACAGACAGGCAGACAGAAACAAAAAGAGACTGCCGCATTGTTCTGTATATATCACGACGCTGCTGCGATAACTTACAAATAAACTCTAACATGTGACATTAATTATTCGATTCATTGTAAATCTTAAAGAATGTAAATGAATATTCAGTGTTAGCCAATATATTATCTAAACTTTTAAAGATTTGTTCAGATTTCCGCCCACAGTGGCCTCACTTTGCATTTATTTTCATTGTGCTATTCGGTTACCGAATTCCTTTTGATATTAATAAACAGTCTTTCAGCAGGCGAGGCACTTGGTTTTCTAATAATACAATGAGGTGGTTTACACTTTTCTTCTAGAACTGTACCAAGATTCAGTTACTCTTTGCATTTACACAATACCACCAAAGATGGCCCCCTATCATGACACCCCCCCCCTTGATGAGGTCGGCTGGGCTGCAACACACACGCACGCAGGCGCGAGCAGCGCGGCGCGCGCACAGACACACACACACACACACACACACCACACACACACACACACACACACACACACACCACCACACACACACACACAACACACACACACACACACCGGAATAAATTAGTGCCTACCTGTTTCATGAAATAGAACATGGTCTTCATCGACTATAAAAATGGTCCCACCCCCCCATCTATGCCAAAGTCTTGGCAGTCGGCTTCACAACGGACATGAAAAAGAAACACACAAAACAACTCACCCAGCCGCCGTGGCGAAGTGGTTAGCGTCGCTGACTCCCGGCTGGGAGGTCGTGGGTTTCGAATCCCATCAGAGTCATGTGGGTTTTTTTTTCTGCTCCGACCGGCTTCCTACACAGAGTTTGAGTTTGCTGCGGACTCAGTTGGGAAGACTGGGGACCACACAGTCGAGTTTCATCCACTTAATGGATGCTTTTCTGAGAGTGTTTGCTTAAATTTCCTGACCAACACTGCAGTGATGTATCTCTCGGGCCTGGTTGATGCCGGGATATATTATGAAAGGAAGCGTAGAGTACAGCCCTGTCATGTAGTCCTCAGACCGAAATGGAAATGTGTAGCATCATCTTAATCATACCGGTATCGCGGGTCCCGGGGGCTGCTCGTTGGACGGACGTGGGTGGCGTCCTCCGGTGGGAGAGCTAACTCACGCCGGCTCCGCGACCCCTAAGCAATTATTGTCGTCAGTAGAGGGCTTAGTAGGTTGTGTCCTGCGTATGTTAATTAGATCACAACAGGCGCCACTGAACACCACCGAAGTGACCTCGGTAGTACAGTGTGCTCCTCCCGTGGGTTGTCTCTTGACGACTTGACATTGACTGCTCCCTGTGGATTGCCAGTGCCGAGGCTGCGGCGGGACCGACCGGCTGTGGCTGTGGACGGGGTGTCGGAATGATCGGCGTGGGTGCACTGCCTGCTGAAGTGGCGCAGAGGTTGGGACAAGCAAAGAAAAAAAAAAAAAAAAAAAGAAAAAAAAAAAGAAAAAAAAGGACAAACAAACCCCTCATTTTTAACACACACAACACAACTCATTTTTAAAACTATCATTAAAACGCCAAAAGACACCTCCCCCCAAAAACAACAACACAACACAACAAAACAAAACACTACAAAACCACTACAGACCTAGGACGTCTGCCAAGCTTGAACAAATCCCCATCCCGCACTTTGATGCCGATCCACATGAAATGTGAAAATAGAATTATGCGTTTAACCATAAATAGGAGATAAACAGGCTGACCGTGGTGTCCATACCGATTCTGAAGAATTTTTCCCACAATAACGCCAGTGTAGAAACCTTGAAAGTTTCTGCCAATGGATCATCAGTCCAACATTTGTTTGTTTCTAGAGTAAGAAAAAAACATGAAGAATCGAAAACAGAACCATGCGACCATCTACAAGTTAGTCATTTAAACAAAGGCTCACCCACCCCCCTCGCCTCGCTTGCTGAAACCTGCCGCATAACCAGTCCGTGATAGATCCACTGTCCATCTCCTCCGATCCAGTCCATTCTTTTCCCATTCCTCTCTCCCCACCTCTACTTTTTCCGTCCCCTGCCCTCCTTGCCCTTTCAAATAACCGCCATTCTTCCCCCGGCGTCAGATCCAAAAACCTCGCGGACTCCCCACCAACCCGCGACCTACTAACATCACCACCCATCTTAACTCCGCTTACGCACACAGCGATCTCCCCTTCCGCTCCCCCCCCCCTTGCAGTGCCAGTATCACCGATCCCCTCCCAATCATTCCAATTCCAGCACTAATGCCCAGTCGTGCCTCCTTCCTTTCACCCCCACCCCCCACCTTACACCCCCCCCCACTCAACCGCTACCACCACCGACCCCGGCCCCCCCCCCCCCACCTGCACTCCCAGTATCCCACATCGTATTTCCCCCTTCACTCCACACTATGCCAGCGTCATCCCAATCATCCCAGCCCCCCCCACCAGCGTGAACCCCACCCCCCACCCCCTCACCTACCTCCCCCCCGCCCCACACCCCACCTCCACCTGCAGGGCCCAGGACCCAGATCTGCCATTCCCACAAGATTCCCCACCCCCCTCCCCCCTCGAGGCCACAGACATAATGTTCGGGGATCAGAACCATCTTCATGGCCATGTGGTCCCATGCATCATCAGAAGCCATCAAGCGCAATCAATAGAAACAGATGACATCATGAAGAAGACGGCCAGCAGTTCGAAAAAACCTTCACTGTGACAGCTCTTCAGCAGCCATGTCCTTTTAATTGAAACAAAATATGACAACATGAGAAGGATGTCGGGGGTGGGGTTGGGTAGGGTAGTGTGTGGGGGGGGAGTAGGGGGAGGTGGGGGCAGGGGGCGAGCAGGGACTTGGTGGGAAGGAGGGGACAAGGAGAAGGAAGAGATTGGTAGGTCATTAGTCTTATACCGCTTTACGTCAAGAATTGACAATAAACTCCCCGTTGTAGAATTCAAAAACATAGATTATCGTTTCAAAAGCCTATGTTTTTGTTCGAAAAATTGTATGCGGTTTTTGATTTCAGGGTCAGTATTCTTTCACTCCCCATCAAAAAAAATCAGCCAAGAAAGGGCGTATATTTTCAAGGCAAATGATTTTTTTAAAAAATCTTAAGGAGAGATTATAAGGTCGACCGCTCATCTATGCAGTAGTGCACATGGAAAAGTGTAAATCCTCTTGCCTTTGAGACTTCCGGTAACGTTTTTTCAGTTCGATTAAACACAGTAGGCATTGATGGTCTGCTTCCTTCGTCTTTTCTTCTTCTTCGTCTTCTTCGTCTTCTTTTCTTCTTTCTTCTTCTGAAGAAAGAAAGACCAGAAAGGAAGCTTTCAACTATTCAAACCGAGTGAGCAAATACCATAAGGTAGGAAGTAAAGGGGACAGAAGCAGCAAAAAAAAAGAAAAAACACAGGGATGGAAAACGGAGAGGACTTTCCTGCCGACTCACTTGCCACATGTAATAAAGGTACGCGGTTCTAGGTGCTCAGAGAGAAGTTGCTTTCAGTTTCTCTCAGAGGTAAACAACGCGTACATGGATAATGAATCCAGTGCAATTTAAAGTCGCTTCTCCTTTATCTATCTGCATTGTGTGCGTGATTTAGCCTTGATTCTTAATCTTTTTGGTTGTCATTTTGTACTTACACTGTGAATCTTATTTGCTTCCGTTTTCCATTTGTGTTTGAAATTTTTACGGGAGATTCGAATTTTGTTTATTTCAGTCAGAAAAAAACAGACAAAGGAACGTCTTTGTATACTTTATTCTTGTTGTGTTGTTTAGAAACATACGGGCTTAGTTCGCTGCTTTTTTTGAGTTCAGTTCTGTGGTTTCTCTACTGATGAAAACTTTACTGTCAGTATCGTGCTAGACGTAATTTTTAATGTTCCATATGCCACACAAGATATATTTATATCGGCCCTTCCTCTTGGAGTTTGTGTTTGCTGCTCATTCCTAAAAGGTCAGATCGTTATTCATGTATAAGCAACTACTGTAGCTGATCATGATTTAAAAAAAAAAAAACCTAGTTTGCATTCTATTGGAAAAATGCTCCTGGAATGTCAGTCGAACGTCTACGATTGGGTGACATCTTCTGGCAGGTGATGCCTGGAACACTTTTTTAATATTAATTGTTTCTGCCAGTACTAGAGTGAATATGTGAGGAAAAGCCAGTGCCAAATTACCACATTCACACAATTCTTTAAATACATCGTCTAAAACTCAACCAAAACTTTGTTAAAAATCTTTCCACTGTAAAATCTCAGATCCGATGAAAAATGTTAACCTCTTTCAAGAACTCAAAGATCGCGTCAGGCGGAACATCTCTGAACAAGGTTTTCATGGAATCTGCTGTAAATGTTTGTGTCTCACATCGTGCAAGTCCCAACACTCTAAAAGAATATGTTTCACTGTGAGTTGGCACATGACATGGAATGCACCACGGAGCTTCTTTCACTCTTTAAAAGGTAGGAATGGGTAAAATACGAATGGCCGGTGTGCAGCCGGCACAGAACTGTTTCTTCTTTACGACCACCAGACGTAGATGAGAGGAACTCCTTAAGGTTTGGACGGATCTGAAGAGTTTGTTATCCGTCTGTGTATTCCAAAAAGTCCCGCTTCCGTATATTTAGAGATTCTCCTCCAGTGACAGAACCAGAGCTGTTAGTTCAGAAGCGTAAGCAGACGCATCTGAAGGAATATGCGCTACACGTATTTGAATGAAGGACACATCCAGGGCAGTAGGTACTGCACAGGCCACTCCTCTCTTCAGACTTGGAAACCGTCATGACAATTTCTGATAGGATGGGAAATTTTGAACCGAGCTCAGCCTACACGCTCTTGTATGCCTAGATCTGGTGGTCGCTTTGCGAAAGCGCAAATCAAAACGATCTCTGGGATGAACCTCCACAAGGAATATTCAAAACTGCATCATCTCATCAGCACAGTTTTGCCCACTGCCCGTCTTCACACACTGTTTCTTAACACACGTGTCCCACAATGTCGAGGCATCCAACGGAATGTGTCACACCTCCCCTATCAAAAGTAGAACCGGTAGCGACATGTATTTGAGTTTCTCAATAAACATTAAACTGTAGAGTTTGATTCACACAACAGAGCCTATAAACTGGACC
>JADBJO010009270.1:0-2500 GCA_016801955.1 Conus betulinus
GTGTGCGCGCGCGCATACTGTCTGTTGTGTTGGTTCCTTCTGAACTCCCACGACAATGACTCTGCACCACATTGCAGCTCAAATTGCCCACAGCTTTCTTTCTTTTTGTAATTTTGTTTTTATCCTTTTAGTTTTTTCCTTGGGCGCGATGAATGCTCCCCTCTCTCATGCCCCTTAACCTCTCCCCCCTCGTTTATTCGTCTGCGCGTTCCTCGACTCTCCCCTTTCGCCTCACCTCCACCACTTTGACTCCATCTGTCATTCCACCTACCGACCTGCGTCCCCTGCCTTCCTGCCCGGTGCTTGTCAAGTGGTGGACCTCTCCGACTTATGCCCTTTGGCGTGAAGATAGAGAAGTGCTGACAGAGAAGTGGCGCGCTAACAACTCTCACTGGTGACGGTGTTGACTTTGCAAAACGTCCGTACAGACTTGGGTTTTTTCTTCCTTTTCGGACTCTTTTTCTCTTTTTTTTTTCTTTCTTCTGTTTGTTTCTTCTTTCTTTCGTTAATTTTTCTCTTTTTCTTTCTTTCTTTCCGTCTCTTCCCTTCTTTCCCTTGTGTCGTTCTTTCTCCTTTCTTTCCCTTCTTCCTCCTGTCTGCCGCTCCTCCTTCCCTGCCCTCTCTCTTTTTGTTTCTCTCTTTGTTTCCTTTCTTTCGTTCTCCTTGTTTTGGCTGTTGTTTTTGGCTGCCTTGTTTGTTTGGCGTTTGTTGTTTGCTGTCCCTCACCTTCTCGTCTCGAATCGTTATGGGAAACAGAGACTTGTAAATTTCATATTTCTTTTTCTTATTTCTATGTCTTGCCATTTACCAATTCGGTTCATTTCACCATACCACGTTGGCTCAAAGTAAAATTAGCGTGACCACCTCACACACATAACATGCTGTATGCGCCGCGCGCACGTACGCACACACACATACACAGGTGTGGCGTCACAGTCCAGGCACTACGAGACACACCGACTCCAATAATTGAAAGTTGTGCACACACATGCATGACATACGCACACTCTCACACACATCCACACAACCATATGCACAACACACACACACACTCACACACAACAACACCAACAACCAACACTACCACAACACACAACACACGATGTCAGGCATGAAGGCATGCGGCAAACGGCCCGACTCTAGCATTCCGCCCTTCAAGCGAAAGGCGCATAATTTCTTTTTCTTTGCGCGCACACATTTCCCGGCCGGAATTGGTCCTGCATGACAATTTCTCATTCCCAGCACCTATTTTTTGTGCTTTCACCAAACCACATTCATCCATCCCCACACATCACACATCATTCCCGGTTCAACAGCAATTCACAGTTCTTTTTCTCCAAACAATTTTTTCATTCAACAATTTCTTCAACTTCAATGCATTCATCCACACTTCAAAATTGCAATCACTTCATTCACCTATTTTCATTTTGTTTTTTTCGACCCGGCGGGCCGTTGCCTGCATTTAATACAGAAATGCGACTGTGTTGACAGCCGCCGCTCTATGCCAGTCAAGTGAACTCTCCCCGGAGCGTTGTGTGTTGGCGGTGGATCACGAAGGGGGTCCTCAGCAAGGGTGTCGGGTTTTTTTTGTGATAAAAGCCAGCAGTGCTGGTTATGGGGGCCTATAAAGAGGGAGGTTTTCTCTATGGATGTTTGATTCAAAGACACTGTTAAGACTCGTCTGAAGGGTTTCTTTTGTCGTCGCCTTGATTACGTCAATGAACTGACAACATGTATAGGTCTCTCTCTCTCTCTCTCCCTTCTCTCCTCTCTCTCTGTGATATTGAATGAGTGAAAGAGAGAGAATGATGTGTGTGGGTGAGAAACTCACAGAGAGAGAGAGAGAGAGAGAGAGAGAGAGAGAGAGAGAGAGAGAGAGAGAGAGTGCGTGTGTGTATCATTATACAGATTATAGGTCGAAAAAATAATGCTAACAGGTCCAAAATGAAATCACAGGTCGAAAAAAGACGTGTTTTTCTTGTTTTCCTTGTTCCAGCCTATTTTGGGCTCATTTAGCATTCTGAATCGAGCTTTTGTGCCTTGTGGCTGTGCATCCAAGATAAGTTAATACCTTGTTTGCTAATATACAGAATATTTTGGCGGTTAGTCGAGTTCGTTTGTTAGAGGGACACACAGAGACGGGAATACATAGAGACAGAATAACGTAGAAACAGTGACACACATAGACATGGACACACATCGACAGGAATACCTGGACACAGGGACACAGGGGAAGGAAACACAGAGAGACAGAGACACAGACACAGTGTAGTTAGAAACAGGGACAGGCTGATTGGAAAAGAAGAATACACGGCAATGGGGAGATGAGAGAGAAATGGACACACCAGACGTGGACACACGCTGACGGGAATACCTAGAGATGGGGACAAAATCTCACAGACGTGAGCACACAGAGACAGGAACACACCAATGTAGATGACACACAAAGATGGGGGACACACAGAGACATGGATACCAGGAGAAAAGAACACGAAGAGAG
>JADBJO010009270.1:12500-17500 GCA_016801955.1 Conus betulinus
TGTCAACTTCTGCAGCCACCCAGACAATTCCTGGAATCCCCACCTTGTCAGGTCTTGGAATCACCAGTGCAACGCCTAGAACCACCCTGTTAGCTTCAGGAAACCCCCCTGTGAAACTCTGGAACCATTATGTCAGCTTCTGAAACCACTGTGGTAAGTCTTGAACCACCCCGGTCAACGAAACTGTCATGTCAACTTCTGCAACCACCCTGTGAAACGGCTAGAACCATCATGTCAGTTTCCTTCAACCTCCCTGTCAAGTCTGGGAATCCTGCATTGTCATTTTCGTAAACGACCCTGCGAAGTCTCTGAGCCACTAATCAACATCTAGTGCTAATTTGTCAAACCTTGGAACCATTCTTTCAACTTCTGGAGCCACGCTGTCAATTCTTGGAATTACTTGGAAATTCCTTGAACAGTCCTGTCAGGTCTATCAAAGTCTGGACAACACACTGTCAGATCCTGGGACCGCCCTGTAAAGTCTTTGAACCACGCTTTCAACCTCTGGAACCACCCTGTCAACTTTTAGCACCATCCTGCCCAGTCTGCCAAGTCTACCCCGTCAAATCTTGTGACCACCCTGCTTGAAACTACTCTGTCGAGTCTTGGAAGCTTTTTTTTTTTTTTTTTTTTTTTTTTTTTTTTTTTGGCTGTCCCAACTGCGCCGCCTCATAGGCAGTGCACCCACACCGCTCATTTCCGACACCCTGTCCACAGCCACAGCCCAGTCGGCCCTGCCGCAGCCCCGGCACCGGCAATCCACATGGAGCAGTTAATGTCAAGTCGTCAAGAGGCAACCCACCGGAGGAGACACTGCACTGCTGCCGAGTCACTTTGGTGGTGTTCAGTGGCGCCTGTTCTGATCTAACATACGCAGGACACCACCTACTAAGCCCCCTACTAACGACAATAATTGCTTAGTCGCGGAGCCGGCGTGAGTGAGGTCTCCCTCCGGAGGAGGGCGCCACCACGTCCGTCCAACGACAGCCCCCATGGACTCGCCGATACCGGTGACCCGACGGAACCAAACCAGGCCACAGACGTGGAGAGGACATCGAAATTGAGGTCACCATGAGAGCAGGGCATGAAAGGGCCACAGAATTTGAGACATTTTTCATGTTGATCGATGAAAATGAGGATGATTAAGATGATGCTACGGATGTCCATTTCGGTCTGAGACTACATGACAGGGCTGTACTCTACGCTTCCTTTCATAATATATCCCGGCGTCAACCACCAGCCCGAGAGATACAGGCACCTGCAGTGTTGGTCAGGAAATTTGAGCAACACTCTCAGAAACGCATCCATTAAGTGGATGAAACTCGACTGTGTGGTCCCAGTCTTCCCAACTGAGTCCGCAGCAATTTCAACTCTGGGTAGGAGCCGGTCGGGGCAGAAAAACCCACATGACTCTGATGGGATTCGAACCCACGACCTCCCAGCCGGGAGTCCGCGACGCTAACCACTTCGCCATCCTTTCTATATACTTGTATGTTTCTTTTACTACTATGGATATCAAAATGAGATATTTCAAACAAGTCTTGATAAAACTTTGATTTTTGAGACGCTCGTCGTGAGACAGCTTCTCGGTCATCTTGCAGGCGAAGAATGTATAACAGAACACCGGTCCAGAGGCCATCGGACATTCAACTCCTCTATTATCAATGTCCCTTCCCCAGTGCACAGGAAACTCTTTCACCTCTGGACAGATCTGAAAGCGGCGGTCGTTGTGTCTGTACGTGCCATTCTTCCGATAGTCGTTTACGTGTGACTGAACACTGGGTTTAAACTGCTGTAGAGGGATGAAGGTGACAGTTCTGTGATTTGTGAGCGCCAAAGCGCAAGGCTGTTGTCAAGAAAGTCACAAATCACAGAACTGTCACCTTCATCCCCTCTACAGCAGTTTAAACCCAGTGTTCAGTCACACGTAAACGACTATCGGAAGAATGGCACGTACAGACACAACGACCGCCGCTTTCAGATCTGTCCAGAGGTGAAAGAGTTTCCTGTGCACTGGGGAAGGGACATTGATAATAGAGGAGTTGAATGTCCGATGGCCTCTGGACCGGTGTTCTGTTATACATTCTTCGCCTGCAAGATGACCGAGAAGCTGTCTCACGACGAGCGTCTCAAAAATCAAAGTTTTATCAAGACTTGTTTGAAATATCTCATTTTGATATCCATAGTAGTAAAAGAAACATACAAGTATATCGTGGGTTCGATCCCATCAGAGTCATGTGGGTTTTTTCTGCCCCGACCGGCTCCTACCCAGAGTTGAGTTTGCTGCGGACTCAGTTTGGGAAGACTGGGACCACACAGTCGAGTTTCATCCACTTTAGGGGATGCGTTTCTGAGAGTGTTGCTCAAATTTCCTGACCAACACTGCAGGTGCCTGTATCTCTCGGGCCTGGTTTTACGCCGGGATATATTATGAAAGGAAGCGTAGAGTACAGCCCTGTCATGTAGTCTCAGACCGAAATGGAAATCCGTAGCATCATCTTAATCATCCTCATTTCATCATCGATCAACAAAAAAATGTCTCAATTCTGTGGCCCTTCATGCCCTGCTCTCATGGTGACCTCAATTTTGATGTCCTCTCCACGTCTGTGGCCTTGGTTTGGTTCCGTCGGGGTCACCGGTATCGGCGAGTCCATGGGGGCTGTCGTTGGACGGACGTGGTGGCGCCCTCCTCCGGAGGGAGACCTCACTCACGCCGGCTCCGCGACTAAGCAATTATTGTCGTTAGTAGGGGGCTTAGTAGGTGGTGTCCTGCGTATGTTAGATCAGAACAGGCGCCACTGAACACCACCAAAGTGACTCGGCAGCAGTGCAGTGTCTCCTCCGGTGGGTTGCCTCTTGACGACTTGACATTAACTGCTCCATGTGGATTGCCGGTGCCGGGGTGCACTGCCTATGAGGCGGCGCACAGGTTGGGACAGCCAAAAAAAAAAAAAAAAAAAAAAAAAAAAGCTTCCAAGACTCGACAGAGTAGTTTCAAGCAGGGTGGTCACAAGATTTGACGGGGTAGACTTGGCAGACTTGGCAGGATGGTGCTAAAAGTTGACAGGGTGGTTCCAGAGGTTGAAAGCGTGGTTCAAAGACTTTACAGGGCGGTCCCAGGATCTGACAGTGTGTTGTCCAGACTTTGATAGACCTGACAGGACTGTTCAAGGAATTTCCAAGTAATTCCAAGAATTGACAGCGTGGCTCCAGAAGTTGAAAGAATGGTTCCAAGGTTCTGACAAATTAGCACTAGATGTTGATTAGTGGCTCAGAGACTTCGCAGGGTCGTTTACGAAAATGACAATGCAGGATTCCCAGACTTGACAGGGAGGTTGAAGGAAACTGACATGATGGTTCTAGCCGTTTCACAGGGTGGTTGCAGAAGTTGACATGACAGTTTTTCGTTGACCGGGGTGGTTCAAGACTTACCACAGTGGTTTCAGAAGCTGACATAATGGTTCCAGAGTTTCACAGGGGGGTTCCTGAAGCTAACAGGGTGGTTCTAGGCGTTGCACTGGTGATTCCAAGACCTGACAAGGTGGGGATTCCAGGAATTGTCTGGGTGGCTGCAGAAGTTGACAGGGTGGTCTCGAGGCTTGACAGGATATTTGCAGTGGCTTACAGGGTGGTTCTAGCAATGGACAAGTTAGCTCCAAGACTTGACAGTATACTCCAGTAGTCGACAAGGGTGGCTCCAATACTAGACAGGGCGATTCCAGTAGTTGACAGACAGAGAGGGTGGTTCCAAGACTTGAATTAAATTGTTCAAGGGGTTGACGGTTTGGTACGTGAGAGGGTGGTTCTGAGACCCGGCAGACTTAACTGCGTGGTTCTAGAAGTTGACAGGGTGGTTCTGAAATTGACAGTATGACTCCAGGAGTGTACACGACAGGATGTCTCCAGACGTTGCCGGAGTGGTTCTAAGACTTACCAGCGTGATACCGGGAGTTGACGAGGTGGATCTACGAGGCTGATTATCTGACTTGATACAGTGGCTACAGAAGTGGCCAGGTTCGTTCCAAGACTGACAGGGTGGTTCCAAGAACTGACAGTGTGGTTCTAAGAATTGACATGGTGGCTGTAAGAATTGACATTCCAAGAACTGACATGGTGGCTGTAAGAATTGACATGGTGGCTGTAAGAATTGACATGGTGTTTCAAGAACTGACATGGTGATTCCAAGAACTGACAGGGTGGTTCCAAGAACTGACAGGGTGGTTCCAAAAGTTGACAGGGTGGTTCCAAGAACTGACAGGGTGATTCCAAGAACTGACAGGGTGGTTCCAAAAGTTGACAGGGTGGTTCCACGAACTGACAGGGTGGAACTGACAATGTGGTTCTAAGAATTGACATGGTGGCTGTAAGAATTGACAGGGTGGTTCCGAGAACTGACAGGGTGGTTCCGAGAACTGACAGGGTGGTTCCAAAAGTTGACAGGGTGGTTCCAAGAACTGACAGGGTGGTTCCAAAGTTGACAGGGTGGTTCCAAGAACTGACAGGGTGGTTCCAAGAACTGACAGGGTGGTTCCAAAAGTTGACAGGGTGGTTCCAAAAACTGACAGGGTAGTTCCGAGAACTGACAGGTTGGTTCCAAGAACTGACAAGGTAGTTCCGACAACTGACAGGGTGGTTCCAAGAACTGACAGGGTGGTTCCAAAAGTTGACAGGGTGGTTCCACGGATTGACAGGGTGGTTCCAAGAACTGACAGGGTGGTTCCGAGAACTGACAGGGTGGTTCCAAAAAATTGCAGGGTGGTTCTAAGAATTGACAGGGTGGTTCCAAAATTCGACAGGGTGGTTTTAAGACTTGACAGGAAGAAGGGGGGGGGGGGGGGGGGGAAGGGTACGGGAAAAAATTGAGAAAAATGCCAATGAAGAAAGGCACGTGAACACTTTTAAAAAAAAAAAAAAGAAAAGGAAGAAAGAAAGGTGCCCCACGACCCTTATGCAAGCGAGACATTACGAAAAAAGGGGAAAAAAAAGACTTCACATGGTGT
>JADBJO010009270.1:32500-50000 GCA_016801955.1 Conus betulinus
TTTTTCAAGCACCTTAAGTAGTTTGATGGCCTTATTCAAAAACGTTTTCGTTCTCTTCACTACTATGAATAATAGTGAGATGGACGTTCATGCTTCAAGTGGTCGAACGGAAATGATTAACTACGGTTAATATGAATGCCTTTGAGCGGCACTTGTGTGTGACAGTTTATGTTGTTAAAAAATTGCATAGTCATTTTGAATGTCATTTTGAATACTGAAAAAGTATGTAATTTTCTTTTCCTACCACATAGTTTCGAGTCCTAGCATTAATATTTACGTACTTAGTTACAATTTTTTGTTTCTTTGCCCATATTCTTTTCGGCGCTGCAAATATGGATGTACACCCCCTTGACATAAACGCTATATATAGGCCATTCTCAATAAAATCGTATCTGAAGCGTCTCTCTCTCTGGTTGATGTTCCTCCACTTTATCAGCTCAACACTTTATAATGCATTTGTTTGGGTCTAGAGTTGTACTGGATTCATGTATATGTTGTCAAGCTGATTGATCAGTAGTAATGATGATATACACAGATGTATATAGCATCACTCTGGTGTAATTTACACACCTACATCCCCCTCTTTCCCATCACTCTCTCTCTCTCTCTCTCTCTCTCTCCTTCTCTCTCTCTCTCAGTCTCTCTCTCTCATCCCACATCTATTCTCCCATCCCCCCACCCTTTTTGTTTTGTTTTGTTTTGTTTTCCTGTTTTTATGACGGTTTTTGACTCAAAATAACTTACGGCATAGCTTAATTCTATGGTGTAATTGAAAGTTTAAGTAAGTGTACCCTTATTACGTTATAAAGTATAAAAACGATTTTGTCATATGTTGTCTTAACTTGGATCGAATTATTATGTATACTGATTTCGCTCGGCCATGGCGGTAATGATTTATCTATGTGTACCTGTCTGTATGTGTCTCCATCTCTATGTGTTCCTGACACCATAAGTCCTTGTCTCTGTGTGTCCCAATCTCTACATGTCCCCATCTCTCTGTGTCTCTGTATCTGTTTGTCCATGTCTCTATGTGTCATCATGTCTTTATGTGCCCATCTCTACATTTTCCATCTCTGTACACATAGATACAGAAAACACGTTTAAAACTGGAACAAATAGAGACAACAGCATGTAGAGATAGTAACACACAGACACAGGGTCAGAAAGATATCGAGACACAGATATAGGAACACAAACAGGCATAAAGAGGGGGCACGTAGAGGATAAGACACATAGAAACAGGACATGCAGACACTGAGACACATAGCTATGGGAACACAGATGGAATAGCACAAGAGGCAGGGACACGTAGAAATGGGGACACATAGGAATGGGGACACGTTGAGAGGACACACGGACTCAGGGACACCCGGCTACAGGAACACATAAACGTGCAGATACACTGATGTCAGGACTCATGAAAATGGAGACACGTAGGAACAGGGACACATAGACAGGCATGTATACAGACAGTGACACATAGAGAAGGAGACACAGAGACAGGCATGTACACAGACAGTGACACATAGAGAAGGAGACATAGACACGGGCACACATAGAGATGGAGACACAAGAGATATGGTAACAGATAAACATGGTAACACACAGAAATACGGGCACATATCCATTGGGAAACAGGGACTCTCATACAAGCGGATATGTAGACACAGTGAAACACAGAGATAGGGTAACATAGACATGGGGACACATAAAATGGGGAACACTTGTGAGGGCGACATATAGACATGTAGACACACACACACACATGCAGATGTCCGTACGCATGCGCGCGCGCGCGCGCACACACACACACACACACACACACACACACACACACACATACACACTCACACACACGCACACACACACACACACACAAATGCGTACGTCCTCACATGCACGAAGAGAGAGACAGACAGACAGACAGACAGACAGAGAGACAGAGAGAGAGAGAGAGGGGGGGGGGGGAGAATTTCTAATACATGTATACTGAAATGTAAGTGAGGGCATATGTTTGTTGGATATCACTTAAACTGAAAAGACGTTAACTCAAGAACGAATCTGCAAATGTGGGATTTGAATGCGACCTCAAACGCTATCCACCCCACAAACATATGGAGACGCACAGTCTAACTTAAAGTGTTACATTTAGAGGTGTATGGTTTGCTCCATGTTATTCAAACACTGCAGATGGAATGCCCGGCATGCTGCTCAAATACACACAAGGACGGGGCAACGCCAGAAATCCGGTCGACAGCTGCACTGTGTAAATCAAGTGTTCCCTTACTGTGTCGTCGGGACAATCAAGCGGGTTTTGTTCGATGCCTGTGCTTTTGTGCGAGCTATGAAAGGCGGGGTTTGTGTGTGGATTTCAAAAATGCTCTTTTTGATAGATTCGCTTTTGCAAGTTACGTTGCTGTGTCAACACATGAATTTGAGTTGTGTCAGCATTTTTCGAGACATGAAAATTTATGTATACAATTGTGACCACATGAGGGTACGCACGCTCGCGCGCGCTCGCGCGCGTGCACACACACACACACACACACACACACACACACACACACACACACACACACACACAACACACACAGTGCGAGCGCCCGTGCATCCAAACACGCTCTCTTTATTAGCAGATGTTGTTGGATGTATTTCATATTGTTATGAAATGTATGGCAATCCTTTGATTTTTCTGTTTTTGTGTACTTATGGATGTGTGCCTGTCTTTATGTGTCTCCTGTATGTGTCATTGTCAAGTCAAGTCAAGTCAAGTCAAAATTATCTTTATTGAAGATTAAAGAATAGGCTTTACAGATTTTTTTTTCATCCTGCCCTCTCTGTCTCTATGTATGCCTGTTTCAGTGTGTCCCTGCCTCTGCGTTGCAAAGTCCATGTGTCCCTGTGTCTATGTATCTTCGTGTCTATGCATCCCTGTCTCTCTGTGTCACTGTCTCTATGTATGCCTGTTTCAGTGTATCCCTGCCTCTGTGCTACGATGTCCATGCGTCCCTGCGTCTATATATCTTCCTGTTTGTGTGTCCCTGTTTCTATGTGTCCCCATTTTCATGAGTCCCGACATCAGTGTATCTGCATGTCTATGTGTTCCTGTAGCTGGGTGTCCCTGTCTCTGTGTGTCCTCCTCCCAGTGTGTCCCCATCCCAATGTGTCCCCATTTCTACGCGTGCCTGCCTCTGTGCTATGTGTCCCCTTAACTATGTCCTGTTTCCATGTGTTCCGTCCTCTACGTGTCCCCTGTCTGTGTCTCTTTGTCTCTGTGTGGTTCTATTTCTGTGTCTCGATTATCTTTGTGCTCCTGTGTGTAAGTGTGTCCCCGTCCCTACGTGCTCTTGTCTCTGTTTGTTCCAGTTTCCGTATCTACGTGTGACCGTCTCTGTGTATCCCATTTCTGGGTGTCCCTGTGCCTGTGTGCCTCTGCGTCTTGGTGTCCCTGTTTCTATGTGTCCTCATTCTGTATGTCCCTGTCTCTATGTGTCTCCAGTCTGTGTCCCTTCTGTGTGCGTCCCCATTTCCATGTGTCTTTACATATATGTGTATCTGTCTCTGTGTGTCTTTATGTCTATGTGTGCCTGTCTCTACGTGTCTTTATGTATATGTATACCTGTTTCCATGTTTCTCCATCTCTATGTGTTCCTGTCACCGTTAAGTCCTTGTTTCTAAGTGTCCCTATCTCTACAAGTTCTCATCTCTCTGTGTGTCTATGTCTCGATGTGTCATGATGTCTACATATGTCCGTCTCTCTGTGTTCCATTTCTGTGTCTCTTCTCTGTGTGAACCCGTCTGTGTGTATCCTGTCTCTGTGTGCCTGTCTGTCTGTGTCCCCATCTCTCGGTGTTTCCCATTCTATGTGTGCCTTTCTGGTGTGCCCTTTCCCTATACATCCCCTTCTCTATGTCACTGTTTGTATATGTTCTGTCTCCTGGCATTCACATCAACGTGAATTCACTTAACTGGGAGAAAGACAGAGACACAGAGAGGGACAGAGAGAGAGAGAGAGAGAGAGAGAGAGAGAGAGAGAGAGAGAGAGAGAGAGAGAGAGAGACTGACAGACAGACTGACAGAGAAAGAGAGAGAAATCAACTTCACTAATCAGGCGACGACGACCAAGTTAACTCTGAACTCAACACCGTTGGTGTCATGTGTGTTTGACACAAACATCAGAATATTGAATTACACGTTGGCAAAATCTGCACTGGTCACAAATCCCATCCAAGACAACGCGACATCGAGTCAGTCGGAATATTCGCGACACACAGGAACACCACCAACATGATGTTCACAATCACCATACACTGTCATGGACCTGGAAGAAGGAGTGAAGGGATAAAGAATGGATAACAAGGAACCACGTAATAAAAGAAGGGATACGAGGGTCTTGTTGGGACGTCGGAACGAGGAGAAAATCTTGATCGCATCTTCAAGAAAAGCGACAAGAAGAAATAAATCTACAGACACAGGAATGCTACCTCCCTGGAAGTCATATAAACGTTGAAAGGAAAGCAGCTTCTCATTCGCTAGACTTACATGTGCGTTCACCCTCTTTTCACTTCGCTTAAACTTCAAATTCCCACCAAACCAAAAAAAAAAAAAAAACACACACACACACACACACACAAAAAAACAGTCAGACCATACAAACAAAATTTCTGCTCAAACTAACGGTAGAAAAAGTCTGTCCCTCCGTTTGTCCACAATATAGTCTGTTTTTATTATCATAAAATACACACGGGAATGAAGACATTTTTCTTAAAGATTGGAATCAGAAAGGAAAAAGTGAGAGAGAGAGAGAGAGAGAGAGAGAGAGAGAGAGAGAGAGAAGAGAGAGAGAGAGAGAGAGAGACAGACAGACAGACAGACAGACAGACAGACAGACAACAGAGAGCAGACAGAAACAGACAGACAGACAGAGAAACAGACAGACAGAGACAGAAGAGAGAGACAGACAGACAGACAGAAACAGGGGGGAGAGAGAGAGAGAGAGAGAGAGAGAGAGAGAGAGGAGAGAGAGAGAGAGAGAGAGAGAGAGAGAGAAATAGAGAGAGACAGAGAGATAGAAATAGCCAGAGACAGAGAGATAGAAATGGAAACAGACAGACAGAGAGACAAAAACAGAGACAGACAGATAGACAGAAACAGAGAGAGTGAGAGACAGAACCAGGCAGACGGACAGACAGACAAAGAGAGAGGGTCCAAAGTGTGTGGAGGTGACGGGAGGACATGAAAGGGGCTTGTTTATCCAAGGATGAAAGTCTGCACACTGAACAAAGGAGGTCCCGCTTCATCCCCCCTCCCTGCACTCCACTTCTCCCCTCCCCCCCCCCCCCCCCCCAAATCCCCACTCCCATCCCCTTTCATCCCTCACGCCAACCAACGAGAAGGCAGAGATAGAGACAGACAGACAGACAGACAGACAGACAGAGAGACCACGGATTTTCCTTTTTTGTCTGTGGAGACAGACAGACAGACACACACACACACACACACACACACACACACACACACACACACACACAGAGAGAGAGAGAGAGAGAGAGAGAGAGAGAGAGAGAGAGAGAGAGAGAGGAGAGAGAGAGAGAGAGAGAGAGAGAGAGAACATGATCGAGCCTATCTGAGGATGTGACGTTGTCCGCTTTTTTTTTCACGGGATCATTTTCAGCACTTTGGACAGAAGGGAAAGGAGGCGATGATGAGGTAGGGAAGTCACGGAGGAGGAGGAGGAGGAGGAAGAAATCTAGGGGGAAAGGTCTCATGTGTGGGGGGGGGGAGAGGGCGTGTTTGTGTGGCACCCTTCAAACCCTTTTCACACACGCACGCACGCACGCACGCACGCACACACACACACACACACACACACACACACACACACACTACAGCCGAACGATTGTGATTGAAATAGTGTGCTCTACTTAAGACTACTGATCTGAAACCATAATTCCGTGGCTCATTCAATCAGCTGTTAGTCATTCATTTTATTCTATCGCCGGAAACTGTACGACTCTGGCCTCTGTAGAATGTCTATTCAATATGCAGCTACTACTACTCCTTGACTGTTTTTATAAAATATTGAATATTGAGAGACTTTTCTCCCTATCCTTTCTTTTCGAATTTGCAGCTCGAGTTGTTCTTGTTCTGAACCTGTGGGTACAAAGGACAGACAGGGAAAGAGACGAGGGGTGGTGGATTTGTGGGTAACAAAGGACAGTCAGGGAAAGAGACGAGGGGTGGTGGACTTGTGGGTACAAAGGACAGACAGGGAAAGAGTCGAGGGGTGGTGGACTTGTGGGTAACAAAGGACAGACAGGGAAAGAGGCGAAAGAACTTGTGGATACAAGGGACAGACAGGGAAAGAGACGAGGGGTGGTGGACTTGTGGGTAACAAAGGACAGACAGGGAAAGAGATGAGAGAACTTGTGTGTACAAAGGACAGACAGGGAAAGAGACGAGGGGTGGTGGTCTTGTGTGTAACAAAGGACAGACAGGGAAAAAGATGAGAGAACTTGTGGGTAACAAAGGACAGACAGGGAAAGAGACGAGAGAAACTTGTGGTAACAAAGGACAGACATGGAAAGAGATGAGAGAACTTGTGGGTACAAAGGACAGAGAGTGAAAGAGATAAGGGGTAGTGGACTTGTGGGTAACAAAGGACAGACAGAGAAAGAGACGAGGGGTGGTGGACTTGTGGGTAACAAAGGGCAGACAGGGAAAGAGACGAGGGGGGTGGTGGACTTGTGGGTAACAAAGGACAGACAGAGAAAGAGACGAGGGGTGGTGGACTTGTGGGTAACAAAGGACAGAGAGTGAAAGAGACGAGGGGTGGTGGACTTGTGGGTAACAAAGGACAGAGAGTGAAAGAGACGAGGGGTGGTGGACTTGTGGGTAACAAAGGGCAGACAGGGAAAGAGACGAGGGGTGGTGGGATTTGTGGGTACAAAGGACAGAAAGGGAAAGAGACGAGGGGTGGTGAGCATGTGGGTAACAAAGGACAGACAGGGAAAGAGACGAGGGGTGGTGAGCATGTGGGTAACAAAGGACAGACAGGGAAAGAGACGAGGGGTGGTGGACTTGTGGGTACAAAGGACAGACAGGGAAAGAGACGAGGGGTGGTGGACTTGTGGGTAACAAAGGACAGACAGGGGAAAGAGACGAGGGGTGGTGGACTTGTGGGTACAAAGGACAGAGAGTGAAAGAGACGAGAGAACTTGTGGGTACAAAGGACAGACAGGGAAAGAGACGAGAGAACTTGTGGGTAACAAAGGAGAGACAGGGAAAGAGACGAGGGGGTGGTGGACTTGTGGGTACAAAGGGCAGACAGGACAAAGAGACGAGGGGTGGTGGACTTGTGGGTACAAAGGACAGACAGGAAAGAGACGAGGGATGGTGGACTTGTGGGTACAAAGGACAGACAGGGAAAGAGACGAGGGGTGGTGAACATGTGGGTACACAAAGTACAGACAGGGAAAGAGACGAGGGGTGGTGGACTTGTGGGTACAAAGGACAGAGAGTGAAAGAGACGAGGGGTGGTGGACTTGTGGGTACAAAGGACAGAGAGTGAAAGAGACGAGAGAACTTGTGGGTACAAAGGACAGACAGGGAAAGAGACGAGAGAACTTGTGGGTAACAAAGGAGAGACAGGGAAAAGAGACGAGGGGTGGTGGACTTGTGGGTACAAAGGGCAGACAGGGAAAGAGACGAGGGGTGGTGGACTTGTGGGTACAAAGGACAGACAGGGAAAGAGACGAGGGGTGGTGAACATGTGGGTAACAAAGTACAGACAGGGAAAGAGACGAGGGGTGGTGGACTTGTGGGTACAAAGGACAGAGAGTGAAAGAGACGAGGGGTGGTGGACTTGTGGGTAACAAAGGACAGACAGGGAAAGAGACGATGGGTGGTGGACTTGTGGTAACAAAGGACAGACAGGGAAAGAGACGAGGGATGGTGGACTTATGGGTACAAAGGACAGACAGGGAAAGAGACGAGGGGTGGTGGACTTGTGGGTACAAAGGACAGACAGGGAAAGAGACGAGGGGTGGTGGACTTGTGGGTACAAAGGACAGACAGGGAAAGAGACGAGGGGTGGTGGACTTGTGGGTACAAAGGACACACATGGAAAGAGACGAGGGGTGGTGGACTTGTGGGTACAAAGGACAGACAGGGGAAAGAGACGATGGGTGGTGGACAAATGTGACATTATCTAGCTGACTAGATGAGTGTTAATTTTTTTACTTATTAAGATTCAGGTCAAAGTGCACGTTTGAATGTTATTGGAAACTTCTCCCCTCCCACAACTTACCCAACCAGCTTTTCACACCCGTCCTCCCTTCTCTCCGATCCCCTAACATCATCATCATCATCATCATCACTGTCATCATCATCATCATCATCATCATCATCATCATCATCGTGATCTCTCTCTCTCTCTCTCTCTCTCTCTCTCTCTCTCTCTCTCTCTCTCTCTCTCTCTCTGCTTTTATCAAGTCCATGAAAATATTCGCCAAACACATACACCAGGGAAATGAGCTATGTCAAGTATGCATGCATGTTTGGGTACATTTAACCTACTTCTACGAAACTGAAAGCTACCAGGAATCTTCGGTGTGTATTTGTACACAGCATAAGTCAGCGTAAGTATGACGGAGAGTGCGGGTTGCCATTCCATCGGGCCGATGATATAAAATACCTGGGGTCTGAACTTCCGTTCTCCACCGGCTTTTGCATCAACCAACACAGGACAACTCAGTTCACACACACACACACACACACACACACACACACACACACACACACACACACACACACACACACACACACACACATCACCACCATCACCACCACCATCACCACCACCACCACCAAATATGCACGCATATAAGCGTGCACGCGCCTGTACCCAGAAGAACCCATTCTGATTACAGTCTGTGTGATGATATTACGGTATACAACCTCTTTGGTTTATGGCTTTAAACTCAATGCTTTCCAAATGAATTCTACTAAAACTATAAACCGCATTCCTGGTGAAAAGGCTCCAAGTGCTTTTTTTCTACTGTGAACACATGAAGGTGTTTTCTTTGCTTTCTCCAAGTCTTCTTCACATGATGTTTTAAGGATTTCTCCACTAAGGTATTTTGCTTTATGATTCATTAAACCAAAGGCCCATCTTTCTGTTGTCTGCAGTGGGGTCCCCCCACCACCACCACCACCCTTTCCCTCTCTCATCCTAACCCGTCTCCTTTATAAACATTTGCATGAAATATTCACTTGTTGCGTCGTTGAAATAACTCTGTTATAATCTTCCTACACTCTTTCCATGTTTTCATCACTACGATCTTGACAATGATGATGATGATGATGATGATGATGATGATGATGATGATGATGATGAAGATGATTACCATTGTCTGTTGTCATCATTATCACTGTTCTTGTTGTTGTTGTGGTGGTGGTGGTGGTGGTTCTCTAACACACCACAAAGAGGACAGGCAGCTACTGCAAAGGTCACGCCAGCACAGACGGTTCCTGTGCCAAGACGGTTTTAGAGGAAGCATCACGTCGACCAACTTTTCAAATGTCAGCTCCATCCGAACCTCCCCTCCCCTTTATGCCCCATTTCCCCACCCCGTCCCGTACCCTTCCCTCCAAACCTTCCTCTCTCCCCCCCCCCCCCCCCCCCCATTGCTCCCTCCACACCCCCCATTGCTCCCTCCCCCCCTCTCCCCCCCCCCCCCCCTCTCTCTCTCTCTCACTCACACACAAGAACTGTGGTATTAAGTGAACAGAGACAGGGGAGAGATGGGGCAACCAGCCAGGACCTTTTGGCCAGGCCATTAACGTGACAGACGACAAAGAGAGATCCAGGCCAGTGTTTGAACCCAGAAGTGGGGAAGAGAGCTTCGTTTCGTTCTGTCCGCTCTGTCACTGTGTTCCGACTTGCAGGGGTGGTCAGTGTAATCTGCCCATTCTGCTTTGTTTGCTTTCATCTCTTGTTATGATGAACGCTCTAGACAATTTCTGATTTGGAATGAGTCACTAGTTCGATGTGTACAGTTGCAGTGGTTCGATAATCTCTGTCGGAATGCTCGTGTGGAGGATTGCTTACGTTCTGTTGTGTTATCCAGCCAAAACATGTCAGAGCTCTCTCTCTCTCTCTCTCTCTCTCTCTCTCTCTCTCTCTCTCTCTGGGCTGAGAAAGATCAAAAGATCACGGAGGAACAAGCTGATTTTAGGTCAGAGTATAGAACGATTGACGACATTATCACATGATACGCTTCGGTTGAAATATATATCTTCAGAGAAACTCGAAACGGTGCATCGTCTTTGTTGAGTTTAAGAAAGCTTTTGATTTTACCAAATGGAATGCCTTATAGTCACATTACTGAGAAAGAATGGTGTTAGCTAGAAAAGTTATAAAGTTCTCAATGGATTATATACCTCAGTTTTAGATGTGTTCGTGATAAAGGCATAAATGTAATTGTTCAAAAATTTTTCGAATGTCCAACAGGTGTGAAGCAAGGATGCCTCTCAGTCCCGATTGTTTTCCTCTTTTCATAAATGTGTTGACCATTGGATTGGTACATTAAGGCTGACACAGCATAGAGCTTACTCCAAACACAGTTGAACTATTCTTGCTAGGCTTCGCTGATGACGTAAATGTTCTCACTGGAAACTCTGTTGGACTCTGGAACCAGTCAAAATTGACGACAGACAATTCTTTCTTTCTTCTTCTTTCTTTTTTTTTTTTTTTTTTTTTTTTTTTTTTTTTTTTTTTTAGTAAATATGAAAAACACCGAGCCCATCCATATCCCATCCCCACAAGTTAATGGTTTTGTTCGTTGTTGTTGTTGTTGTTGTTGTTGTTGTTGTTGTTTTTTATGTGGACACATTTAAAGCCGAGAAATATGGTTCTAAGGTACATGAAATTTAAAGTTACGAATTCGTATAAGTATTTAGGGATAGCATTCCCTACGAAATTGAGTTCAAATGTTAATTTTGAAGATTTGGGTTGATGATTAAATAAGGGGTATTCAAAATCCAAAAATGCAGTTTAAATCTACGTTCTGTTGATCCGTGTATATTTTTGAAAAATTTAAGACCTAAAAATCAAATCTATTCTGACTCATCCAGCGGAAATTTTGGGACGTAAAAACAACGCAGAAACAGAGATAATCAATATGTTGGTCGCAGCAAAAAGATTTCTGAATGTGCCTACAGGCTCATCAACATGGAAAGAAGAAGATGCCTCATGTTTAGAAGGATTACTTTAAAATGTATTTAATTTTTGGCGCACATGACTAAATCATCCATCTAGAGTGTGAGACGTTCAGAGCCGAAACAGTTGCCTGAAGGGCTGGGTGTGCGTGATGGGGAGGAGTTCTTCTCTGAAGATCTGCCGCCATGTTTTTTCACTAGAATTTCTTCCTACTGGTTAAAATTAACCACATTTCCTCGAACGATTCGCAAACCATCGCATGATATGCTTGTTCACCAGAGTAGTGGGGCAGATAACTGCATATATCAGAAGAATCTTTCAAATTGTCATACAAGCACCAAAATTGGCATGCACATCCATTATAACATGCATTTTCATAATCGAACGTTAGCCACGCATTTTTTTCAAAATGGCCGTCATTTTTCAAGATGGCCGCCATTGCCGGTATGCGATACCATATAATGTCACACAGCATGATGCAGTAGAGCAAATTATATAATTTTGGTACCAAAATATACGTAATCACCATGAAGAATCCAAATTTACATATGATTACATAATATTCACCATCTTAATATGCTTTTTGAACATTTTTATAACAATCTAAGTGATTTTAAACGGCACTTTGTTTCAGAAGTCAGCTACATCACCAGGATGGACCCGTGGCACTAGTCCTCAATACTTCCCCAATTCTCACCTATGACTTCCAAGAATTTGCTTGTGCACTGCAACGACCACACCAGAGAAAAATGCGTTTGCTATGCAGGCCAAACTAGCTGACGGTAGCATGCGGAGTGCCTCTGCGTGTCAATGACTACGTCTGACTCAATGTATTTTATTGTGCATGAAGTCTACAGATGAGGACACTTGACAGTAAAAAATGCCAGAGAAGTGATGTTCAAGCACAGCCAGGGCACACTGGCGAACATCATTGCTGTGAGATCCAGCATGGGGTCTAGTGTCAACTAAATTAGATTAGGTGAAACAGTACCGATACTGTTGTTTCATTTATATAAATAGGCCTTCTACTAATTTAGTCTCCCAATTGCTATCTAATAAGCCCCTCATAAACTACAGATTATATAAATGTAGAATACAGTTAGGTAGCCGCACCTGAATTGACAGGGGTGTGCCAGCGCGGGAGAGCCGAGCCAGGGTAATGGGGGCTTTAAGTTTACCGGATGGTGTACAGATCACACGGGAGTTAAATGGCACTAGATGAATGATCGGACTAGGTGTAGGACATGCATTATGATGTGCGAACCTAGTTGTATCCCCATACACTAATGTGCTAAGGTGGTAAAGGATAGTCCCTCGGCCTTACATGTACATACGATGGCGACTGCTACAATACCAAGATGGAAAACAGACTGGACCAAGTGCTGTTTATGCCAAGAAGACAGGGATGAAGAGTTGAAATCTCCTCCAACTCGCTATGCCCTAGAGCAGGATGGATACAGTATGATTGGAAAGAACATACCCATGTTTCAGTCCATCAATGAAATGCCAATTAAGTTCGATCCAGCCCGCCTAGACGAAGGCAGTGGAGTGGAAGAAACCCTTCGAGCAAACAAAGCAAAGTATCACCAAAGCTGCAGGGGACTCTTCAGCAACACAAGGCTGGAACGAGCCAGAAAAAGATCAGCCGATTGTTGCAGTACAGGAGCAGAAAGCTCTTCGAAGGTGAGAAGAGCCAGTATTGACCACAAATGTTCTATTTGCTTTCTCTGTGAACAACAGTCTTCACCATCTGAGCTTAGACAGGCAATGACGATGAAGCTGAACAAGCGACTAAATGAGTGTGCTCAACATCTTAATGATGGGCGGCTTTTAGCCATTCTGAGCGCTGGTGATGTGGTGGCCCAGGAGTTAAAGTACCACGCTACCTGCCTCGCTGCTCTGTACAACAAAGAGAAAACGCATCTGAGCAGAAATGCAAGCATCATGGAAGAGGATAGTAAAGCATACCCTATTGTCTTCTCTGAGCTCCTAGCATTCATTACAGAAGCTAAACTGAACTCTGAGGAACCTATAGTATTCAGATTAGCAGAGCTGGTGGGATCTGTACAAACAGCGACTTGAACAGCTAGGGGTAAAGGCACCCAACGTCAACTCAAGCAGGCTGAAAGAGAAGATCTTGGAAGAGCTCCCTGAACTGGAAGCACACAAGAAAGGGAGAGATGTCCTGCTGGCCTTTCAAGATGACGTTGGTCTTGCCTTGTCTGAGAGCTGTGCCTACTCTGATGCCATCATTCTTTCCAAAGCTGCAAAGATCCTGAGGCGTGACATGCTTGACCATAGGATCTTAACTGACGGAACATACAACATGGACTCTACTGATAAAGTAGTTCCACCTTCTCTGCAGCTGTTCTCAAAATTGTTCATTTCCTGCCAGAACAGGGAATGCGATCTACATGAGTTCTTCCGCCACGAGAATCAGTCATTTCCAGCATCTCTTAGCGACGGAGGGACGCTGCATGTCTGCCAGAAGTCACAGCTAGCTGCCATACTGGAGGGCAAGGTTACACTGCCTGATGCAGAAACCTATGACTGATGTCATTATCATCGATGGTTCAGCTCTTGTCAATGCGTTGCCACCAAGAACATCCAAGACATTTGCAGAGTATGCTGAGATGGAATTCATACCTAAAGTTGACGCATGCGCCAAAAGGTACCATAGAACTGACATTGTGTTCGACACATACAAGGCCTCGAGCCTCAAATCCGAAACTCGATCTAAACGAGGTCTGGGAGACAGACGCCGGGTCACAGGGACAGGAGGAAGTTGCCAAGGAACTGGCGCAACTTTCTATGTCATTCTGCTAACAAGACTGAGCTGTTTGACTACCTGGCTGAGAAGGTGGTGGAACACCACTATGACAACAGAGTCATCATCACTAGAGGTCCACATGCACTCAGCAACCACACCCAGGTCAACCTCAGTGAGATCTCTCCCTGCAATCATGAAGAAGCCGATACAAGAATCTTCCTACATATCAAGGATGCTGTAAAGGGGGGCTTCAAAACAGTCATGATCAGAGCCAATGACACAGATGTTCTTGTGATTGCTGTTGCCACTTTCTCACAATTACAGGAACTGGGACTTCAGGAAATGTGGCTAGCTTTTGGGCAAGGACGGAATCTGAAGTGGATCTCAGTGCATGAGCTCAACACAACCTTGCTCCAGAGAGGAGCAGTGGTATCCTGTTTTTCCATGCCTTCACAGGTTGTGATATTGTATCTGCATTCCGTGGAAAGGGCAAAAGGTCAGCCTGGCAGACATGGGATGTGTGTCCTGAAGCTTCAGATGTCTTCACCAAACTGAGCAGCTATCCTACACAGGTTGAAGAAGAGGATATTGGGAGGTTGGAGAAGTTTGTCGTCACGATGTATGACCGATCCAGTTCAACTGAAGCTGTTGATGATGCACGGCTGGAACTCTTTGCCAGGAAGCAGAGATCCTACGAAGCTATTCCCCAACTCGTGCGGCTCTTGTTCAGCACATCAGACGTGCTGCATACCAGGCAGCATGCATATGGAGCCGGTCTTTGGAGTGCCAGCTTGAAGAGGAGAGTCCTGCTGAATGGGGGTGGAAACAAGAAGGAGACTGCTGGAGTATCCTATGGTCTGTGCTCCCACCAATTGCTCAGAGTTGCCAGCAACTCACGAAATGCCAGTGCAAGACGCAGTGTCTCGGACGTTGCAAGTGCTACAAGTTCAGTTTGAGCTGCACGGCAATGTGCAGCTGCACCTGCTGAAAACAATGTGCTTATTTGGAAAGAACAATGCTGAATTGGAATGAACAATGCTCAGCTGGTCATGATAATGATTTTACATGTACAAGTACCATACTTTACTTTTTGTTTAGCTTACTACTTGCTCATTTCAATTGTCATATTCTACAATGTAATATTGTACAATGTAACATTTTTGTTAAAGATCAGTAAAATCAGTGTTTGGTGGCTTTTCATTGATTTTAGAGACTTCCTTTTGTCAGATTTGAATTCTTAATTGTCAAAAATGTCAGAAACGGTTTTGATATCCTCAAAATCGGATGAGAAGAACCATAGATATACCAAAAGAGCCAAAATATATGACGCGAATGGCCGCCATCTTGAAAAATGGCCGCCATTTTGGATTTTTATGTGGCTAACGTTCTTTTATGAAACAACAGTCCAAAAGTAATGTGCATGCCAATTTTGGTGCCTGTATGACAATGTGAAAGATTGTTTCACTTATCTGAGCCAAAATATATGACGCGAATGGCCGCCATCCTGAAAAATGGCCGCCATTTTGGATTTTTACGTGGCTAACGTTCTTTTATGAAACAACAGTCCAAAAAGTAATGTGCATGCCAATTTTGGTGCTTGTATGACAATGTGAAAGATTGTTTCACTTATCTGCCCCGCTAGAGTGAATAAGGTCATCACAGCTGGACATCCAAGCAACTTGAGAGAATCTGGACTCTAAGCCAGGAGGTTGGAGCTAAGAGGTATGTCGGCTCATCAGCCTGTAACCTCATGTAACTTCTCGCCATTTCTGGCAAGAAAGGGACCAGAACCCTACAGGCCCTTGCAGAGGCAGCTGAAAAGAATTCAATCTGGAGGATGGAGGAGAAACAAAAGTGAACTTCATGAGGCTTAAATTTCCCAACTTTGAACTGGTGTCCCATAGTGATGTGCGTAAGATGGAATGCAAGATGAAATTAATACTCGATCTGCTTATTCTTTTCTTCAAAAAGCAAAATTTTCTTCATCATCTTTGTCTCTGTCTGTCTGTCTGTCTGTCTGTCTGTCTGTCTCTCTCTCTCTCTCTCTCTCTCTCTCTCTCTCTCTCTCTCTCTCTCTCTCTCTCTCTCTCCTCCCTCCCTCCCTCCTCCCCCCCCCCTACTACCGTTTCGCTTCTTCTACGGGGTTTCCATTGCTAAACAATTACCACGCGAGTAAATGATAATATCCCGAATCTAAAATCGTCATAGAGATGACCAGCTTATCAGTAAGTCAACCAGCCAGGCATGGTATCCAATCCACACAACTGTGCACAAAAAAAACAAACAAACAAACAAACAAACAAACAAACAAACAAACATACAAAAAACACAAAAAAAAAAAAAACAAGAAAATAAACGGATGCGTTTTGAAATACAAGCCCCCTACTTCAAGTCAGACAGACACAATACCCCGGATTCAGTTTACACTGGGGGTTCCTGAAAGTGATTCACACCGAGTATGAAAAAAAACAAAACAAAGCAAGCGAGCAAAGGAACAAAGGCTGTCACGCCGTCTGATGATGTGTTGTGTTTTTATATTACCCCTGACATGCCTGCTGCCAGCAAACCTTTCAAGCATCCGCCTTCTGAAATGTCATGCCTTGCTACCCCCAAAAAAAAAAAAAAAAAAAAATGGCGGCATTAGGTTACAGCAACACGACACAGGGAAGAACAGCGGGGAGGGAGAGAGGGGTAGGGAGAGGGGACCCGGGGGAGGAGAGTTGGAGAAAGGGTGGGAGGGGAGGAAAATAAGAGGGGGCGGAGGAGATTTCGTCAGAGCAGTTTGCTTCGGAAGGAAACAAGGAGGGGAGGGGGGGGGGGGGGGGGGGGGGGGGGGGGGGGGGGGGGGGGGGGGGGGGGGTGGGGGGGGGGGGTTTGGGAAGCGAGCAAACAAGCAAGCAAGCAAGTACGTCAGAAAGTAGTAGAGAAGGAACACATTTGGTCGGGGGAGGGGGAGGGGGGAGGGGAGGGGGGGGGGAGGGGGGAGGGGAGGGGTGGGGGGAGGGTTCGTGTGTGTTTGCTTGCTGACCTTTTTTTTTTTTTTTTTTTTCGCATACTGATATTGAAATGTTTATGTTTCCGTAATACGGTCCTCAGTCTATTATGTCTTTCTCTGTCTCCGTTTTCCTCCCCCCCCCCCCCCCCCCCCCCCCCCCCCCCACTCCTCCCCACCACGATCCAACCCACCCTCTCTCTATTCTAACTCTCTCTCTCTCTCTGTCTCTCTCTCTCTCGCTCTCTCTCTCACGTACACACACACACACACACACACACACACACACACACACACACATACACACACACACACACACACACATGCGCGCGCGTGCGCGTTCGAAGTAATGTAGGCAAGCACGCAGACACACCTTTCTCATTAACAGATTTGGTCGGGGGGGGGGGAGGGGGGAGGGGTGGGGGGGGGGGGGAGGGGAGGGGTGGGGGGAGGGTTCGTGTGTTTGCTTGCTGAGGGTTTCGTTTTTTTTTTTTTTTTTTTTTCGCATACTGATATT
>JADBJO010009270.1:60000-77500 GCA_016801955.1 Conus betulinus
TCTATGTCATTATCGTAAAGAACCCACTAGTTAGTCATCATAAAGAACCCAAATGCTTGTAATCGTAAAGAAACCAAAAACTGTAAATAAAACTTATCATCGTGAACACACGCTTGTCACCATGCAAAGCGTCTACAGGTCATAGCAGCAGTGGATTAGTAAAAAAAAAAAAAAGAAAAAAAGAAAAGAACAGAAAAAAGAACAGAGAGTGGTGTGTGTGTGTGCGTGTGTGTGTGTGTGTGTGTGTGTGTGGGGGGGGGGGGGGGGGAGGGGAGGGGGGTGGTAGCCAACCCTGTCACTGCACACTCGAGTAAGTCACAGTCGTACGCTGTCAGTTCATGCTCACAGTAGTAGTTCGTGCACTCGCTAGTTTGAACACACATGCATTGACTGACCAGAGAGGCGAGAGGACTATATGTGTCCATTTATATCAGCCTGGACATCAGCTGGTGGCCTTCTGCAATGACCCCCGCAGCTGTTACAGCTCCTTTTTTTTTTCCTTTTAATTACACTGATAGTTCTCAATGCTCGCTGTAACGATTTTTTTTTTTTTCAGTCCGCAGCCATCTATCTGTCATTACCACGCTGTCTCTCTCTCAACACACTCGCCGGTGGCGAGGCCAGAGGCTATTTGAGCAGTTTGTGTCTTTACCTTCGGGAATTCTGTTCTGCAATTTCCCCGTTTTTTTTTTAATGCGCTCTCCGACTCTATCCCCTCCCCTCCTTCCCTCAACCCCCTCCACACACACACACACACACACGCACACGCACGCACACTTTTTTTTTTTTTTTTAAATTTTCCTGTATGATCGTCAACAGTTTCTGTTCCTTTTGACAAATTGAACGGTCTCTGTTCTATGAAGTGTATCTTAATCTCCCTTCAACGTCGATGACATTTTTTTTTTTTTTCCGTTGCTTAGCTGGCAGCTAGGTACTCATACTGTAGATGCTGCCTAGAGTTAAGAAAAATATGTATTGGTCGCCTTGTTTTTTTTTTTTTAATAGAAATTCTTATAATTGACTTTTAAGAGAGAATGTGTTTGATACATTGTGCGAGACAACGGGTGCCCTCAACAAGTGTGGTTGTATCTGCCCTCTGGGTGTCCATAGTTTTCAGCTATGGGTAGACAGTCGTGTGTGTGTGTGTGTGTGTGTGTGTGTGTGTTGCACAGATCGGTCTGGCCCACGAAGATCCAAGTGGGGAGTTGTGCACGTGAACTGCAAATTTTCTGGAGGACCAGTGCAGGACAGGAAAGCCCGGCCACAGTGGCAGCAAGGGAAAGTCTTCTTTTCCCCTCCAGCCCAGCCCTGTGTGAGTGCCAAGCTGTTGACAGACTGATACATGGGTGTGGTGCCAAGTGTGTGTGTATGTGTGTGTGTGTGTGTGTGTGTGTATGATGTGTGTGTGTGTGTGTGTGTGTGTGTGGTGTGGTGTGTGTAATGTGTGTGCATGTGTGGTGTGTGTGTATATGTGCGCACTTTCATGCATGCGCCCACGCGTGTGCATGCTTACATGCATGTGTGTGTCTGGCGTGCACACCAACACACACACACACACACACACACCAACGTGCTGTTCATGTCTGAGGTCCACAAAGAGTGTATTGTGGAATAAGTAAGGGGATGTGCTGCAGTTTGTGAGCATAACCAAGAATACAGACATCATTTTAAGTAAGTAAAAAAAAAAAAAAAAGGCATTCAAAGAAGTGAAACACAGAATACAATTGAAATTTACCTATCTTCCAGATAACTAACAAACTGAAAAGTATAAATAGCATATGAATAAAACAAGACCAGTGCAGAGACACCAACAACAGAAAATTTAAGCAAGAAATGAAGTCATAGCAAAAAAAACTCTTTGCAAAAGAATTATGTGAGTTATCTTCCCATGATTTTCTTCTGGGACAGACCTAAAGGGTCCCGTGAAAACGGCTGATCAAAAATTACATTTAAAAACTCAGCAGAGACTCCCTCCCTGTAAAAATCCATGTATTAAGGATCTCTGAAGGCTATAGTAGCCAGTTTTTTAATGTGTGGTACCGTTTCAGATCAGATCGACATTTGGTCAAAGGTCTTCACATCCATCGCAAGCAAACACAAGCAAAAAATATGTCTGCACACCACCAAAACCATGCATACACACAAACGCAACTCCAGTTCAGCTGAATTTATATTTCTGAAATGGTGGAACAATCATGACGTACACAAAACAAATTATTTCCTTTTAAACTGCTTGCATCACTTATTTTCCACATTTCTGACATGATCAAAAATCATACAATGCTCACAAAACATAACAACCTTTGAATCAAAAGGGGAAAAAATAATCATTTTAATGTTCAATGATCTGAAATATCTTCATAATATAAAACAAGAATAAGTCAAAACACTCATATATATGGAGACTGCAACACCTTGTATAGAAACGGCCTTTTTCTCTTTTTTCCTCTTTTTTTTCCCCAACCAATTTCCTCTATTATTTTCATAATGAAAGATGATTTGTTTACTTGCTTACATTTCCCACCACTTTTCATTTGTTGTATCAGAACAGAATCAACTGAACATCACCCAAGTGACTCAGAAGCAGAGCAGGGTCTTCTGCAGTGAGCAACCCAAGGGTGACCGGACACTGACAATCCTCAAGGGACTGCTGGCCTTACAACACAGTAGGCAATACCTGTGTTTTTGTGGCAGCGCGAGTAAGTGGCATGAGTAGACTGTCGCGGGAGGACATAGTAAGGTAATGCTGCTTATAGCCCCGCCGACAGCAAAGGGCCACATCAGGGCTGTCACCATGCTGAAGTTCACAGGAAGACATGGAGGATAACACAGAATAAGACAACTGAGACCAACAACCAGTTTCTCAAAACCCATTGTGCTGAAGACACCAGTAAATGGAATTGGCAGACCCATTGATATATATAAATCAAGGTGATTTTCACTGCTAATACTATCTTGTGCGAAGACAAGCTGAGGACCACGAGCCGCCTTTGGGGATCCATCCGTTTACCTCTGGGTAGTTTCACATACTGTTCATACTGAATTGCACATTCTGTCTGTTTGTCCATCTGTGTTAAGTCTGTGTTTGTTGCTCCTGAAACAAATCCACTGTTTTTATTTATCTTCTCCAAATTTGGCATTGGGATTCACATACGAAGCTCATCAACAACAAATCACTTTTGTGCTGAAAAAAAAAACAAAAAAAAAACCCCATTTTTACTGCAATCATATGGTTGAAACAACACAACCTTGAGACACAAAGCGTCTCAAACATGTCTTGCCAAGGATGTTTTATGTCAGCAGCGCTTACTGATCAACCAGAACAGCTTAGCTGAGAAAGAGGTGTTAGATTGTTCAATCCCAGTTTCCAAAGTTTTTTTTTTCACTTTTTTTTTTTCCTTCAAGGGATTCAATGTGGGTCCAAGGCAAAAGGAACTGGGGGAGGAGGGGAGGGGGGGGGGGGGGAGCAGGGGAGAAGGGACACAGTAAGACTGGGGAAAGAGGGAGGATAGGTACAGGGGAAGGGCAGGGGAGGGAGGGGGGGAGGGGGGGGGGGAGACAGGGTGGGATGGTGTGGTAGATGGCATAGATGGATGGGACAGAGGAAGAAGGGTAAAGGAAAGGGGGGGGGAGGGGGGGGGGGGGGAAGAGGGAAGAAAGGAAAAAAGAGATGGACAGGAGAAGTGGGAATGGTGGAGGGTGGGGGAGGGGGAGGAAGACGGCTTGTTCAACACTGATCTGGGAAAACCTTACTGATAATTTACAAGTCAAACTGTTTTCTGTGAGCCACAAATGAAATCTTGTTACATACTGCATCAATGAAAAAAATTAAAAAGTAATAATCCATGCTTTTCCTCACCCATTAAGTTACAATGGAAACAGTTAACATCTGCCATCATTTATACTTTAACGACTCATTCATGAAAGATATAATGAACACTAAACTTAAAACGGTAGTTTTGGAGTTGAAACAATTTTGTTGAGTTCAGACATGAAATTTGATTCTTACCTACAGATTTCCACTCAAAGGATATGCAAATGAAAAGGCAGAAATCATTCATTTTGTTCCAACATAGAATGACTATCATCCACTAAAGTTTAATGTGTGACATCCCTTTTAAAATCACTGACTTCACACACACACACACAATATGTTACATGTGTGTGTGTGTGTGTATGTATGTATGTATGTATATATATATATATATATATATATATATATATATATATATATATATATATATATATGTATGTATATGTATGTATGTGCGTGTGCGTGAGTGTGTGTGTGTGTGTGTGCAGATAGATAGATAGATAATAAATCACGACTGGTGATTTTAATCATTGTAACTAATTTGCATTCTTTAATGGGGTGATACAATCGCAACATTTCTCTTGTGAAGTAATCACAATTTATTCACAGACAATATTGGGACATCATCACTGTAATTATTTATCTTATATTTCTGTGTACACAATGACTTGAAACATGTGCACACACACACACACACACACACACATACACACAGAGGAGTACCAAAAATACACCCCCAGAAGAAAAGGGTCACTGGTTACATCTCATTTCAAATACAAAAAACACATTTCTCACCAAATCGATAAAGGAAACAAGTTTTACACAACAGTGTTAATAAATCAGTCAATAAAATTCAGTGACTTGAGCTATCCATCATCAATACAGAAAGAGAGAAAAGAATCACTGTGCCTGTGTTTCACTTGAGCTCTGCCCTAAGGCATAGTTGTACGGTCAGAAAGGTGGGGGGGGAAGGAAGGGAATGACAAGGTTCACTTTGTAGGATATGGATGAGGCGTTCCATGAATGAAAGCTGCCACTAACAAACAACAACAACAACAAAATGCCAACAATAAAGAAAACAATAGCCACTATGGTAAAAAATAATACAAGCAATAAAAGCAGCAGTTATAATGCTGAGGATAACAAGAGCAGCAGCAAAAAAAAAAAACAAAGAAACAAAAAAAATTAAAAAAATGAAAAATCATCACCAACAACAATATACAAGCAACACACACACACACACACACACACACACCCCTCATCAACAAAACAAAAAATAATATGAACATTTGTGCACCTAATCATAATGGTGCAACTGCAGCTACTTCCACTATTAAACACAAAACATAGCAGCAACATTAAAAAGTGGCAGCCAAGTCCAATGTAACATAATGTGCACAAACAAATAACAGAAAAGTATGAACTTCAGACGTCCCTCTTACGCATTGCCTTTCACAAAGGAATGATCCTGTATACTGTGACTCTTCGTCGCAAGATCAGTCTGTACAGGATTTTTGTTTCTTTATTTTGGGATATACGTAAAAACTGAAATCCACAGGCTACCCTGCTGATTAGATGCAAGACTGATTGAGCCAGGAAAAAAAAAAGGTAAGAAAATGATGACCATTTAAAGAGGGTTACTGTGCTGTCTACCATTTGAGAAAACAGCTACACAAGTTTTTTACATACCCGTCCTACAAATTTTCCTCAGCATGTTGAACCTTGATTTTCACTTGTTTAGTAAATGTTTCACAGTACAAGAATACTGCAACATGGAACTTTCAGGTGTAGGGAACATAGTTTGTTAAAAGAAAGAAAAAAGGTAAAATTGGGAACACAGTTTGTTAAAAAGAAAGAAAAAAGGTAAAAATTGGGAACACAGTTTGTTAAAAAGAAAGAAAAATGATCCCTACCACCTATGTTGGCCTCCAACAGTGAAAGAGTCTGCACACAATAAGATGGTTTATGCTGGGCAGTCATCTATGCACACCTAATATGAGTTTAGCACTATGAAATCATAGACACACACACACACACACACACAAACACACACACACACACTAATTCTTACTTAGAGTTTCTCCTCATCCCACATACACGCCCACACGCACACACACGCACGCGGGCGCACACTCACGTACGCATGCTGCACGCACACACTCAAAACACACACACACACACAAACCTTGTCTAATATCACATTTAGTGAAAAGACGTTAAATTGAAGAAGAACAACAACACACACACATGCACACTCACACACACACACATGTACACATTCTCACACATATAGCACATATATGTACATAGACAGCATACAAATACAATCACACACAGCACATAACAAAAGATTTCACAGCCTTTCACTTCTCAAACTGACAATTTGACCCGACATGACACACCACCTCTACACCCCAGGAAGAGCAACAAAAGCTGGTGCAACAGGAGATTGTTGTGCCCTATCGATCCCATCCTCCGTGCATTTGTCCACCAACTCTCGCAGGTTGCGGTTCTCCATGGCAGCTGATATTCTCTCCTTGTCGTTGATCTGCTTATTGACTGCCCACAGCAACCAGACCAGCATGAAAATAAAATAAATAACGACAACTGAATAAAGGAAAAAGATGATACAGTAGAACAATAAATAACCAATACAGAATAAAGGATACAGATGATACAGTGAAACAGTGAAAACAAAACACAAAATAAGGAAAATGACGAGACAGTGAAACAATAAATACTGAACACAGAATAAAGGAAACAGACGATACAGTGAAATAATAAATAACGAACACAGAATAAAGGAAAAAGATGATACAGTGAAACAATGAATAACGAACACGAATAAAGGAAAAGACAATACAGTGAAAACAATAACTAAACAACAACACAATAAAGGAAACGGACGATACAGTGACACAATAAATAACAACACAATAAAGGAAACTGACGGCACAGTGAAACAATAAAGAACACAGAATAAAGGAAAATGACAATACAGTGAAACAATAAAGAACACAGAATAAAAGAAAAAGATGATACAGTGACACAATAAATAACGAACACAGAATAAAGAACACAGACAATACAGACACACAATAAATAATGAACACAGAATAAAGAACACAGACAATACAGTGAAACAATAACGAACACAGAATAAAGGAAAAAGATGATACAGTGAAACAATAAATAGCCAACACAGAATAAAGGAAAAAAGATGATACAGTGAAACAACAAATAACCAACACACAATAAAGGAAAAAGATGATACAGTGAAACAATAATAAACCCAACACACAATAAAGGAAAAAGATGATACAGTGAAACAACAAATAACAACACACAGAATAAAGGAAAAAGATGATACAGTGAAACAATAAATAACCAACACAGATAAAGGAGGAAAAAGATGATACAGTGAAAACATAAATAACCAACACAGAATAAAGGTTAAAAAAAAGGCAATACAGTGAAACAAATAAAATAACCAACACAGAATAAAGGAAAAAAGACGATAGAGCGAAACTTCCTTTGACAAAGACCTGCTCTCAAAGACTCCCCCCTTCACAGACTTGGTTTTCTGAAACATTTCTGGCTGTTGTCCATTCACTTTGCAGCGACGACTTTCTCCTTTCAACGATGACTTTTTTTTTTTAAATATGTTTGTTTTTGAAAATCTTATATAAGGCAGGGAAGAGTATACAGTATATACCAAACAAGCAGGGACTACTCTGGAGGCGGTGTCTCCTGCTTATTCTGTAGGATCTGTGTTGGTTTTTATGTAAGGAGATTCTGTGTTGTAAGCAGAGTTTGTTTAGAGTTATGGGCATGTAATAATCTCATCAAGAGTTATCCTACTTGTTTGTTACCTTTGCCGTTTGTCTGTTCTACATTTACTTAGCAACAAAGACCTCCTTGTTTTCAAAGATTACCCCTCTTGGAGCATCTTCAACTTTGTCTGTCATACAAATACCTAGCAACTGAGATTACCTCCTTTTAAAGACGACTCTTTCAGCAACATTTTTCTCTTGGTCCAGTCTAGATCTACCTACTTACAAACGTCAACCCTTCAAAGACGTATTTTTTACGGAATATTTCGTCTTTGTCAAATTTTTTGCTAACAAATACTCTCTCCTTTCAAAACTTTTTTTTTTTCTAGAACATTGTCATCTTTGGGTCCATTTTTGGCACAGCTCTCAACAAATATTCCCGCCCTTTAAAAACTTTTCAAACCCTTTTGAATTTACAGTCCAGGCTGCCTCTAGAGTTTGCCCACTTTAGGCTCATCTGCTTCAACAGTAGGAGCATTTTATTTACCCTACTATCTCTTGAACCCCAAAGGTTAGCAATTTCTTTCATAAGCTTACACTGCAAAACGATTTTGTTTCAACATACCAAATTTTTAAAGAAATGTGATGCACAATCAGGTTGTTGATACTTGGACAACCTCGAGAATTTACTTATTCTTGCTAAGCTTCATGTTTTGTTTTGTTTTTTACATATGTAAGTAGTTAAAGAAAACATCCCCCCCCAAAAATAATCGAAGTGTGTTTAAGAAATGTTCAATCAACTGCACTATTCAGCTCTACTTAGCCTCCAGTGAAGATGGAAGTTCTGTGTAAGTTAACTCCCTTTCTTGGCGGTTCAATGCATATTTATGGACTGATAAAGCAGCTGCTGCACCTGAATGCTATTCAGGCTGTTGCCTTTACACTTAACAGCCTGAATTGTCTGTGTCTGTGGGAGTGTCACAACAGGGGGGGTTACAAATTCATTGAGTATGTGTGCACCTTTTTCCAGTGGGGCCATAGTGTTGTGATTAACCTTTTTCAGAAATACTTTTCAGCTGCTTTATTCATGACATTACATACGTTATAGTACATACTGTCACCACGATGCCATTCAAACAAAGCAAAATGATGCCTCTATTCATAATCAAAGTTTTCTTAATACAGATAGTATCTCTTGACCATGCAGAAATTAGCTTGTGTCTGATCACTTCTTTTCAAAATGATGAATTGGTCGGCCATAATTCAGAACACAGTATTTCCAAAGAGTAATCTTCTGAACACAGACAATGCATTATTTCTAATGATACTACCTGTGAACAAAAAGGTCCAATCATGGACCACAGTGTGCTTACTTTCGTCTGCAGTCTGGTGGGTGCCTTCCTTGATAAAGATATCCACCTGGTGTCAACATAATCATACCACAGCTGAGAGAATGTACGTGTGTGTGTGTGTCTGAGTGTGTGTGTGTGTGTGGTGTGTGTGTGAGAGAGAGAGAGAGAGGGAGAGGGGGGGGGGGGGGGAAAGAGAAGTGTAAAGGGGAGAGGAGGAAGAGGTTAAGCAAGTGTGTGTGTGAAGGGAGACAAGGAGGAGATTATGGAGTGGTGTGTGTGTGTGTGTGTGTGTGTGGTGTGTGTGTGTGTGTGTGTGTGTGTGTGTGTGCGTGCATGCTGCTTGCCTGCATGCGCGTGTGCATGCGTGTACGCGCGTGTGTATGCATGTGTGTGTGTGTGTGTGCGCTTGTGTGTGCGTGTGTATATGTCTGGATACATATGCATTTGTACAGGTGTGATTTCCTCTGTACCTGTTTGTACAACAGAGAGAGACTGAGACAGACAGACAGACAGACAGGTAGACAGGCAGATGAAACAGAGAAGGACAGAAAGACATAAAGTGAGGTATGAACACATGTGTCATGAAGAATACCTGTGTGCTGTGTGTATTTAAAGTCTTTTTGAATTATTCTCATGGGCTTTGTTTAAGGTACCTCACAAAAGAAATGTGTTCCAACTCTGAAATGAACAAATGGAGATGGTAAAGAAGTGGAACATCTTTGCAACAAGATATTCATATAAGCTGAATTCACAAGCAGTTCATGGTAAATGCAGTCTACTAGGATAACTACTGAACACAGTTGGCTTCCTCTGATCACTTACTGACCTGTCTGGATTGTCACTGGTTCTTCTGAATTATTCATTCATCCCCTTTGTAGTGGACTGCCTTCTTTACAGTCCATCTGTGGAGGTCTTTAGACCAGAGTTCTTGCTACATTGTGGTCTACGAACATGTCTGTGCTTCTGAATTTCAAAGTCTCCTACTGTGATGTCTGAAGTGTCCAATTATTCTCTTTACCTTACAGCAGAGAAAAACAAAAACAAAACAAAAAAAAAACAAAACAAAATATATCATAACTCACGTAGACTTCGGCTTAACTGGACTCACTGACAAGGAACAGTCTTAAATTTTTGCTTGCAGTTACTGCAGTTCACAAGTGTAGCAATCAGTCACTGTAGTATTAAGTGTACTCATCAGTCACTGCTGTGTACAAGGTAGCAATCAGTAACTACCGTACACATGGGTAGCAATCAGTAACTACCGTACACAAGTGTAGCAATCAGTTACTGCTGTATGTAAGTGTAGCGATCAGTTACTGCTGCAATATAACTGTATCATTCAGTTACTGCTGTATATAGGAGTAACAATCAGTTACTGCTGTCTATGAATGTATCCATCAGTTACTGCTGTATTTAAATGTAGCAATCAGTTACTGCTGTATACAGGTGTAGCAATCAGTCACTGCTGTATACAGGTGTAGCAATCAGTTACTGCTGTTTACAGGTGTAGCAATCAGTTACTGCTGTATACAGGTGTAGCAATCAGTCACTGCTGTATACAGGTGTAGCAATCAGTCACTGCTGTATACAGGTGTAGCAATCAGTCACTGCTGTATACAGGTGTAGCAATCAGTCACTGCTGCATACAGGTGTAGCAATCAGTTACTGTTGTATCTAAGTGTAGCAATCAATTACCGATGTATATAGATGGCTACATCTACTAATCAATTACTGTTGTATATAAGTGTAGCTATCAGTTACTGCTGTATATGAGTGTAGCTATCATTTACTGCTGTATATGAGTGTAGCTATCAGTTACTGCTATATATAAGCATATCAGTTACTGCTGTATATGTGTGTAGCAATCAGTTGTAAGTGGCAGTTTGCTTATTTCAAGCAAACATACTGCACTATACCTATCAACCACAAAAACACAAAGCTAAACATATTTTTTTTCTTTTTCACCCCAAGCATAATCAATGTAATTTTCTTTCCACTGTGCAGGGTTAGTGTCAATATTACCAGTACGTGACAAACATGTAACGCAAATAAGCACCCCATAAGGTACTCTTGACCCATCAAACCACCACCAGAAATTGCACTGAAATTTAGTGGAACATTCAGATAATTTATATTTCAAACTATCCAGGTACGAAGAACATTATTAGCAGATGTGGTGAACTTTAACAGCAAAGTTTCCTACATCACTGATTCATGTTTAAAGCATTAAGTTGTAGGATGTATGGCATTCACCTTTTCTTGTACTTACTAAGATATCTTCAAATCTGCCTCAGCTGCCCCACCTCCATCCTAAAAAAAAAAAATTAATGAAAAGATAAAAAGGACAAAAACAAAATTCTAAACTTACCTTGAATTTTTCTGGAAATGTCTTCTCAATTTTTCTTCGTAAACTTAGGCCTAAACAAAAAAAAGTAAAAGAATATACACTGTTGAAGCTGGACAGTTTGGACATGCCTGTTGAAAGTTTGTTCCCATTCCACTTATCCCACAACCAACTTCGCTTTCCTTCCCACATGTATTATAAAGCATACAGGGGTTGTATAGTAAAAGACCGAGCTAAAAGGAAGTTCCATATGACATTTCAACTCAATCAGCCTTTAATCCCAGAGACCTGAGAGGCTGCTAGGGAGAGTTGAATTTTTGAGACCTGTCCGTCAACTTTAGAATCTTCAGTATTTTGTTAGGACTGTCAAATCAATGATAATGGAACTACTAACAACATTTCGGCTAAATCACTCCACTGAACCAGAAATCTGAACATGCATGCGTGAGTGCACCCCCATGCCCTTCCCTATAACACAAGGGGTGTAATGAATAAAAAAAATTAACCATAAATAACCCTCTTATAAGGGGTTGACCAAGTAATAACTGAATACAGAGAAAGACAAGGAGGTAAGTATGCAAGCATCCAAAAAAAAAAGACAGAAAGAAAAAAAAGGTAAAAGAAACCAGGAAAAAAAAGAATAAAAAGAAGAAAGAGAAAACTAGAGAATCAAAATCTGAAGAGGAAGAGAATCAGATCTTTTTTCACACATGAGCTGTGTCCCCTCTCCATGTTGATCCAGTCAACAAAAGTTACCTAACTGGTCACACTCAGGGACAGTGAGGCAGCTTTTTCTGTGCTGAAGGAGACTATGAAGTTTCCTGTTCTCTTCCTACTTCATTTAGATGGCATCAACTACTCTGAAGGAGAAGAGAGAAAAAATGGGGTACAGACCTGAGCAATTGTCAAACTTCGTGTGTATGTGTAACAGAGATAAACTAAACACACTTCAAAATGCATTTTAGTATGTTTTGAAGAGCATGGTACAAAAACAAAAAATTCTTCCCTGTAATACTGTCTTGTCGTGAACTGGGCTGTGTCTCTCTCCACTACATAGAAAGAAAAGAAAAAAAGCAAAGAAAGAAAGAAAAACAAACAAGCAATCTAAGATTTAAATAAACAAACAGACACATGAAAAGCTTTAGATGATTTAGGTGTTCTTTATGTTGAAGGCAAGAGACTGCTTTTACCCGTATATCAGAACCTGCTAGTCTGTGACCTTTGACAGCACTGCTAGAATGCAGTGGACTCAAACAGATGTTGACTTATATAGAAATCAGGAAGGGAAATAATGTCTGTCGATTTACCATAGGGGTGAGGAGGGGGAAATCATGTCTGTCAATTCACATAGATATGAGGAGGGGGAAAAATGTCTGTCAATTCACATAGACATGAGGAGAGGGAAATAATGTCTGTCAATTTACATAGATATAAGGAGGGGGAACCAATGTCTGTCACTTTACACAGATAGGAGGAGGAGGAAAATAATGTCTGTCAATTTTACATAGATACGAGGTGGGGGAAATAAGTCTGTCAATTTACATAGATAAGATGAGGGGGAAATAATGTCTGTCAGTTTACATAGATATGAGGAGGGGGAAAAAATGTCGTCAATTTACCATAGATAGGAGAGGGGGAAATAATGTCTGTCAACTTACATAGATGAGGAGGGGGAAATAATGTCTGTCATTTACATAGATATGAGAAGAGGAAATAATGTCTGTCAGTTTACATAGATACGAGGAGGGGGAAATAATGTCTGTTGATTTATGTAGATATGAGGAAGGGGGGGGGGGGGGGGGGGGGGGGGGAGGAAAATAATGTCTGTCCATTTATATAGATATGAGGCAGGGGAAATAGTGACTGTCAATTTCTATAGATATAGATGAGGATGGGGAAATAATGTCCTTAATTTATATAGATATCACTTATCAGGAGGGCGAAGCACTGTCTGTTGATTTATACAGATATGAGGAGGGGGGGAAATAATATCGACTTACACCAAGTGAGACTTTGGTGATGAAAAACTTGGGCTGTCAAAAATTAAGCCATACAAATGCTGACTTTGCCCAGGAAATAAAAAGACATTGACTGAACTGAACGCTGATTTACCACAATATCGACTCTCACAAGACCAAGTGTGATCTGTGAGCCCTTCAGGAACAACAGTCTGGGTGACCTGCCCCACAGGGATGGTTGGTGCCGTGAAGCTGACAGTGTGCAGTGGTGGGGAAAGCTCCAGCCATACAATGTGCTAACATTCCCCTGAGGGAGACCACTCACTCATGCTGGGCTGCATGACTAAGTTGTTATTGTCATCATAGAGGCATAGTAGGTAGTGTCCTCAGCTAGATCAGAACAAGTGCCTTTATGGAAATCAGAACAGGTGCCCATGAACACCACTGAAATGACAAAGTGGAAGTGCAGGTCTCCCCTGGTCGTTTGCCTGCCTCAGATGACCTAATACTGATTGCTCCTTGTGTGTGGCTTGTGGTGCTGGAGACGCGACGAGATGGAATTGCCATATGGCTGAAAGTAGAAAAGTTGGAATGAGGAGCACAGAGTAAATGCCATGAAGGGAAGATGAAGATGAAATAGCAGAAACAAACAAACAAACAAACAAAACAAAAACAAAATGCTCCATCCACATGGGTTATTCAGAATTTTTTTTTTTTGGTCTCATGTTTTATGCCTTCTTAGTACCACAGCCTTTCGCTGCTCGTTCCCATTTCCACATACACTAACAACCAGCGTCATTATCTCAGCATCATCAGTGCTTAATAAGGGAGCGACTAATTTTTAGATGGTTGTTAGTCATCCCATTTGGGAGACATTACACTGATGCTCAACCACTCTGATGATTTTCAGCTTGCTTGCTCTGATCCAGCACACCACAGCAAACCACATACACAGCCTTTACAATGACAGTGCCATAGGGTGTGACACTGCCCTGATGCTGAGCCGCTCTGAGATTATTCAGCTGCACCTGTTCTGATCCAATACAGGCAGCAAGCCACTATGCCCCCAGAGTGACATCAGCGTAGGGAGACACTGCTCACGGTGCTGCGCTGCTTTGATGATGTTCAGTGGTGCCTGCTCTGATCCACTCTACCCATTATAAGCAGCAAACCATTCAGCCCTCATAGTGACTTTGCTATCATGTGGAAGGTACTGCCACTGTTTTCTCCCTGCTTTGTTAACGACAAAGATCTTTTCTTCTTTTTCTGCAGAATTTTTGTAAACGTACAGCCGCCTTTTTTAATTTTGCTTTTTGGAGGTTTTTTTTTTTTTGTTTTCTTCTTTCTCTTACATGAAGCCATAATTTTTGAAACCTGAACCCATGCTTTTAATTGTTGCTGTTGTTTTCTCCAGACAGCATGCAGACCAATGCTCAAGATTTGGTGGGAAAAAGGAAAAAAAAATATCACAGTTTGAAACACAGCTTTCATACAGTTGTTTGAATTTGATCAAAAAGGAAAATGCATTAAACGATTATGGCCATGGCAAACACACTTAAGATGTACAGACAACCACCTATAATAGAAGGACAATGAGACATGCTGGCATAATTAACCATAAGCACCAGTAAGAATGTGAAAAAAGGCTTTACTCCATGTTCCAGGATAAGTTAAGCACCCAAAACCACACAACGCCACAGTCCTGTAAGCAAGGCAACAATTGAAATGGCACAGGCTTTGTTATAGTGTAATGAAAATATTTCAACTACCAGACACAACACAACAATTGAATGCCACAGACTTTGTCACAGTGAGGAAATGTTTCAGTTACCGATGATGGAAGCCAGAGAAACAATGGGGCACTGTGGGAACAAACTCGATGGGGTGACCAGCGTTCTGGCCGTCCGGCAGACGCGTGACCCTGACGCCCTCCTCACTCACGACATTGAGTTCCTCCAATGTCTCTGGCTTCTCTGGATCGGTGAACGTCACGGATCATGTCTGCAATCAGAAAGACCCTTCACCTTGAGGCAGTCTGCCTCGTGGACCTCCCTCATGCCAGTGTTGCTCCACTTCATCCACACACCATCCTTAGTGTCATCCCATCTGTGATCAAAACACTTTTACTGTGATCAGAATTCAGTAAACTGGCACTGCTTGACACAACAGAAAATGAAGGCTGCGTAATGACTTCTTCACTTAACCTTTTGCAGACTTCACTTTTGACTGCACACTCTTGCTGAGGTGGCTCTCTCACCACCCAAACACTTTACCGAGGCTTTGTCTGTGTAGAGTCAAAGTCCTGGAAGATGCACATCATCACCAGTGCAGGTGGCAGCCTAAACTCGTACATCGTAAAACATTTTGTGAAATATATGGGTTCTGGGAGAGCAGAATCATTGGATGAGGATTGCCCATATTACAAAAACAAAAAATTTGATGAAACAGTTCAGGTTTTAGACGAAAATATAAATATTCATATGAATATTTTGAATAGTTCAAAATGTGTCATGGATAATTAGGTCTGAGGGTCTGTGTGTGACCAAAGAAGCCAGACTAAGATAATTTGCCTGACTCAAAACTGCAACATCTACTCACCTCAGCCATATGGATTAAAGTTGTAACATCAGCTTTTTAACAGTTTTTACCTTTTTCCCTTCATATATCGAACATCACACTGATGATCGTAATTCACACCTACGTCCATACTTGTCTGTCGTCTTCGCAACCCTTGCACTCTTGAGTTGCATCTCCTTCACCATGAGCTTAGCTTGCCGTCTTGCTTGTATGGAAACGATGGTGAGATTCTTCCCCCCCCCCCCCCTCAATCCTCCCCCCCCCCCCCCCAATCAGAATGATATAAGTGTTTCTGAACCAGAAAACTTGGCTTCACACACACACACACACACACACACACACCACACACACACACAATGCCATAAACACACCATACAGTCATAGAAATAAAATACACAAATGTACGCGTGCATGCACACATGCACATCCATGCCTGTACACACACACACACACACACACACACACACACACACACACACACAGTGATAAAAATAATACGTAGTCTTGACACAGCAGCACAGCACAGCTCATACAGCAGAAGCATAACCACAGCTGTAGGGTGGAGAACCTCTGGGTCCATCTTCAAATCCTCCCTCCAGCAGGTCATGAGCTTCAATGTCTGCCAGGTGATGTCAAGGGACAGCACCCCATCTACTGTGGATCAAGTCATCTATTAGGAGAGACTCCTCCGGCTGAAGCAAAAAACTATATCAACATGCAATGTCGTTCAGTATCTGGTCAGCATACAGAACTCTCCAGAATCGGGTAATCAAGTGAGCAAAATGGAAGTTTGTCACTGAACAATCCAGTAGGGTCATGAAAAGAATACTCCCAGCCATTATGAAGCCTTTGTGAAGGCCAGCAAGAGGGACAAAACAGGGTTCTCACCACCCAGAGAAGGTAGAATGTTGCTTGTGATGTTTCCATCAAAAAGCCTCTGTTGTTTGCTGAAAACAAATCTAAGTCAATTATCAAAAGAGATGCAGATGACTTGCTGCCTGACTCTGCTCCCCGATATCCCCAATTTTCAGCAAATCAAGATCAGCATGGCTGGAATCGCCCAAACTGCTTTGGGACCTCAAAACCACATAGGGCCCAACGCCATCCCAAGCACAGTATTCAAGATCTGTGCCAGCAACATGAGTGTCATTTACCGTTCTCCCCAACAACTGGCTCACTGCCAACATTTTGTGTGGCTTTCAATGCCGGCAACCACTACAATGCTGAAAAGTACTGCTCTTTTTGTTTTCCTCCATCCCTTGCAATAACTAGGAACATTTCCATCTTCTTACTCCCCCACCATGTTGTTTGTGAAACAAAATGTGATTTGAAGTGAAAACTGTGTGCTATCAAGTCTGACTTTTTGCCTTCCACAAGGAGTTCCAGCACTTAACATTTGGTTTGTTACACTGAAAAATGTCAAAAAACGCAACATTCTGTGCCTTTGAGACTCTCCCCCACATTATAAACGGCACTTTCTTTCCCGGATCGTTAAAGTATGATAACTTGTGTCGATTTGGCATTCGTGGAGCATTTCAAGCTCTTTCTCATGTAAAATTCACTTTGACCTTCGCCAGAAATAAGAAAACGCGACGTCCGGGATAAAACTTAAAAAAGTCATTTTTCGTCAGCGAGCGAGTAGAAAGACTGCGTACCCTGACTCCAGGTTCGCTAGTTTTAAT
>JADBJO010009270.1:82500-85613 GCA_016801955.1 Conus betulinus
GATAAAAAACAGAATCTAACGGCACACTAAAGCAGCCAGTGAAGGTAGACACGCGAAACAATTTGAAGACAGTTCTGTGAGTAAATAAGCTAAAAAATAAAAATTAAAAATAAATAAATAAAAAATAAAAAATCAGTAAGTAAAGAGTTCAACATCATGGATAAAATCGTGGATCCTGTGGTTGAGGATCCATTTAAGGATACAAAGAAGGTTAAAAGGTTTGTCAACATCACTCAGACTGACCAGCGCTGCCCAAGCATTGTACGATACGTGGCGGTAAGAATGGGAGTCAAGTTATCGAATGGCTGAATTTCACTGGGACAGCAAATTCTCGTTTGTCACTGACAAGAATGGCAGCATATTTGAAACCGGATCAGCTGGGTACGTCTGTGTAGTTGTGTTATGCCGGTGTGCTTGGTGTCACTTAATTTAGGACCTGGAAACACAGACGTCAAGTTGAAGATTTGTTTCTTGAATTCAGTAATCGCACCAAAACATGCCTTCAGAGAGAGAGAGAGAGAGAGAGAGAGAGAGAGAGAGAGAGAGAGAGAGTGAGAGAGAGAGAGAGGTCTTCTGACATGACATACCTCGTGATCGACCATCGCAAGCTGGCATGTTTGTAACACACATACATACACGCAACGCGCGCGCACACACATCTGGGCATGCTTTCTAAAAAAATAAAAACAAAAAAAACAGACGCAATTAACATTGCAGCACAAAGCTGTTGGTCAAGCTCAACAAACCAGAATATTCTGACGTAGATTTTAATTTTTAACGTTCTGTATGGATAGAATGTAGAGTGTTTACGACATTTTTTTTTTTCAAATCGTGTGTTTATAACTGATTCCAGCACTGAGTGATTTAAATGCTGAGAATAGATGAGTATCGTAATTTTAAACTAATTTTCTTCTCTCTCTCTCTCGATTGCTATTCCTTGCAAAAGTCCCCGACAGATTGAGGGAACGTTGTGATTCAACAATTTTTCATGTTATTGTTTGCTTGCTGCTTGCTTTTGTTTCTTTTCGGCAAGCTTTAACAGCCACTTTTGATTAGAGGGAGGGGGAGTAACTCAGTCAAGTGGACGGGGAGGCTGGGGGCTGAGACAACGCAGAACTGGGTGTCACTGGGTTTTTATCTTTCATTGATGCAAACAGTGATGAATCAAGGAACGCTGGATGGTAAATTTGTTTCGTTCTTACACTTTACTTAGACATAGGTGCTCCCGCGTCTTGCGACGCATGAAGCAGTCAAGTCACTCCACTATACACGGTCCTCAGCCAGTCTGCTGGTGTCACTCCATCCTCTGTCAACGAGTCTGAGGTCTCTCTCCTCTCCACTGTCTGTCGCCAGCTCATCCTGGGTCGTCTTTTTCTCTGGCCTGCTGGGACTCATTTAATGGCCTGGTTTTAGTCTTTTTAGCGCTGATAATGAGGCCAATGTTGCCAGCAAACTTGATAATATTGTCTACAAGCACCTGCAGACCTTGAGTGGGGCTTGCAAGAGCGGCAATGTCATCGGCAAAATCCAGATCTGGGAGGCTGTTTCTCTCTGTCACTTGATTCTCTTTCCCTGGGTTGCATGTTTCAAAACCCAGTCAATAGCAAGTGCAAAGAGGAGAGGGGAGAAGACTCAACCTTGCCTTACCCCGGTAACAACTTCAAACCAGTCACTATAGCCACCTTCTGTCCTGACTTGGAGTTAAAGTAAATCTGCTCTATGATCAACACAGCTTTCTCTGGGATGCCGTAGGATTTAATTATTTTCCACAATGATGATCTGTGGATACACTTGAGGAAGTTATTCAAGAGCACCATCAGCCGATACGTGTGTGATCCCCCACAAAAATGAGGTCTCATATGAACCTGGGTGTTTGCTGCACGACAGAGCAAAACATGAATTTCGTCTTCTTTCTGGGAAGTCACACAACAGACAATCTGTGTTAGCCAAAGACTCGTTAAGAATCATCTTTTTTGACCACTCGCAGTGCACATGTTTGTGTGTAAGCAAGTCACGAAATATCAGAATGAATTACGAATGACGAATAGTTTGCTGCACCAGATTTATCTATACACGGACAGTTCCATTCGTATCTGTCACTTTGCGTATGTTAATGTAATGCTAGTTCAAAGACAGGTTCATATTAACGTAAATCGTGACTTCTCCTGATCCCCGAAATCCACGAACCAAAGTATCAAAAAGAATCTGAAGGAATAATGATAAACTCATATTTTGGCTTCTTTCGACCCCTTTCATCCACCAAAGTATCAAAAGAGCTAACGAATCATGATTAAAACTATACTTTTGATCTCTTTCGACCCGCTTCGTCCATTGAACGATCATGATAAACCTGTAGTTAGAAACTCTTTTGGATCGTTTAGTCCACTGAACAAAAGTATCATAAGAAGCCACGCGATAAGAACAAGCCATAGTTTTGGCCGCTTATGACCCTGTTAGTTCCTTATGACAAAAGTATCAAAGAAGCACACAATAATGATTACCCATAGTTCTACGATTGACCCTTTTAGTCCAGCGGAGTGAAGTATAAAAAAAAGCCTAAACGATGATAAATAATAAATGATATCAATGATAATAACAAACTAACAATAACAATAGTACATTATCAACCTAAAATATAAGTATAACAATCACAAGGAAACTAATTTTGAAGCACTTGACCTCTCAGTCCACTGGAAGTATAAATCGCAGCTATAACAAATAACCATAACTATAATTATGGTAATAACCTATAGTTTTGAAAGCTTTTGACCCTTCCGTCCAACGGGCAAAGATATAATCAAGTCAAACCAAAAACAAAAGCCTCTCTACTTCTGACGCTTTTGCCCCCTATCCTCGGGCCACCACGAAATAGACCAAAATATAAACATCTACCTTTCTCCACAAACGTGAGATATTACCTAATATAATGGACCGTTTCCCGTTGATCAGTGATGATAAACGATACCTGCCTTATATGGTCGACACAGTCATGAATCTCCTTATTACGTCGCGTTACAGCGGCAACATGTAAACCTTTACCACGACGGCTACAAGCTTACAATTGGGCTTTAAGGATAGTTCTTTGAGATGCGGTGAGCTGTCTTCAAATTCTT
>JADBJO010009271.1:5000-7500 GCA_016801955.1 Conus betulinus
TTGCCATTTGTTAGCAATCATTTACGAATTCGATCTCCCAATCAGCTGCACGAAGACCAACGAAGTGTATGTCCGTTGTTCATGTTTCCATCCTATTTCATACGACAGGGAAAAGAAAAGCACTAATACGTTTGCCATACTTTCTTTTCAGTTTCATCCATTGTTGTCTTTTACAGGACAGAGTTTGAAGTTTGTGTGACCTTTTCTTTTATTCAATGTTACTTGCTGCTGCTCATGGTAGTAGTAGTAGCAGCAGCAGCAGCAGCAGCAGAGTAGTAGTAGTAGTAGTAGTAGTAATTGTCTTGTTGTTGTTGTCGTCGTTGTTGATGTTGTTGCTGCTGCTGCTGCTGTTGCTGTGGTGGTGGTGGTGGTGGTGATACTGGTAATGGTAGTGATGGTGGCTGCCGCTACCACTGCTGTTGCTACCTGCTTTGGTAGTGATAGCACTTCAGTGGAACTTTTCCTTGCCTGTCACTTGTTGCCGCTGATACCATAAGTACTAGCAGCAGGTTCTGCAGCAGCGTGAGTAGTAGTAGGAGGAGTAGGAGTGGTAGTAGTAGTAGCAATAATAGTAGTTGTAAGCAGCAGCAGCAGTGGCAACAACAACAGCAGCAACAGGGATTATGCAGCAGAAGGAGCAGTAACAAATGTAGTAGTAGCAGTAGCAATAATTTCTACTACTTCTGATGCTGCTGCTGTAGCTACTGCTGCTGCTATTGCCTATGCTGCTGTTGCTTCTACCGACATGATATCTATTATGGATGCAGCTGTTTGCATGTACACTTTTCCTAGCCTCGTTTAAGCCCCAAAACAATACACTTACTGAACCTTAGAATCGACACACGTTTTTAGTCCAAAACCCAAGCTCAGATTCTAAAATATCGATTTTTGAAATAAGATTTTAAATCTCGTTCCTGCTCTGGCATTGAATTACAATGAATGTTGGGGTGCAGTGTGTGGTTGTGCTGTCTTTTTAGCACGACTGACAGGAAGATCAACATTTTCTCAATATATCAGTTTGATGCTCAAAATCTTCAGAAAATGTTTATTGTGACTAGTGATTTCATACAGTTGAAGAACAGCCGATGGCTGTAAACATATACAGATGTCTGCTCTAAACAAAAACGTTTCTGGATCAAGTTTCGTTCACATTAACCGCTCAGGTAGTACTTTTAAACATTGTTCTCCTGCTGTTATTATACGAGCTGGGGAGTTTGATATAAAATTATATAGCAAGAGAGAAATTGGAATCTGAAATATGTTCTTTTTTATATTAACCTATTTTTTTCTTCTTTCTTAACTTTCTACAAACACGTTTAGATGATCTGAGTGCCATTGGTAATTTTCCTGACTACCGTGGTAAGCTGAAAAAATGCATGACACTACATTCTTGATATGAGGTGACGCAACGTAACCGCACATATTCTAAGAAAAATAAGAAAAGTATAATATGGTTATGCTTAATTAAAAAATGCTCTAAACAAAACGTTTTTATGTCATGTTCATGGAAACGATTACGAAGCCAGTAGAACAGGTAGTTCCGTTTTATTTAGAAGTATATGCCTTTGGCCGTTGGCATTTTCAATGTATATGATATGTATTCAAGTAAGGCTTTGTGGAAACATTCATGAAACCAGTTTTGTGCAAACTTCTTTAAAGGAAGACACACTGAAACGCCTCCATTTTAGACATAGTTTTCCCCTTCTGACGTCTGCCACATTCACGATCTGTTTCACCTGTCAACATAAGCATCGCTACAACACCCTCCGATCGATGTTCCGGATCTTCCCCATCTCCCTTATTCCAGAATAGCACACATTCAGCATTCCACTGCCCAAAAGTGTTCTTGGCGTCACAACTGCCAATACCAACGTGTCATTCTTTTCTCCCCTCAACAGATATCCAGGGGTATGTTCCGCACCTGGTCATGTCGGTCAAGATGACATGAAGCACTGGACACAGATCGATAAGGCGAGACAGGCAGAACCAGGGAGCTCAATATAATCATCTTGCAGTTGTCCGCACTGCATGCATAAGAATCGAGCATCATGCTAAGCGAAAATCTTCCTCTGACTGATCTTCTGATGCTATTCTTTTCTTTTCTTTTATATCGCGTCCGTTCGCTCTTAGGCTTACTGCAGTGCTCTTGATCAGCGATTTGATAACCTGCCCTCCGCCTGATGATCGGAGAGCCGTAGATTTGTAATGGGTATCAGCAAAACTAGTGACATATTTATTTGATTTGATTTCACAATGATTGGAGGTTGTTAAAGGCATGTGCGCGCGCAGAATCAACATTGGAAGGCACACACTGTTTGGAGCTTGTGGGCAGCCTACCACGATAAAGAGCCATGATAAATGAGTGTGAGGCCAAATCGTCTGCCTAGTGTTTTGAAAGTGGTCTGCCATGCACTGGATGTCCTCAGCGGAGTGTTCACCTGGTACAGAGTCATCAAGTGGGGAATCCTGCAGGATGACCTCAGTCTCATTCTCACTTACT
>JADBJO010009271.1:25000-35000 GCA_016801955.1 Conus betulinus
CTTACTACTTTTATTCATAACATTATCCTTAGTGACAAGACTGAATGTACTATCTGGAATCAATACACAGCCGGACCACTTGAAATTCAGGATCCCTAGCATGAATAATTGTGTGGATGTTATGTCGTGATTTCTGTACAAACAACTAACTTGTACGTCCAAGCAAGTCACACATGATGTTATTCTCCATCTGTCCGCTGCAACAATGATTTTTATAATAATAATAATGATAATCATCATCATCATCATTATCATCATCATCATAATGAGTACTTATATAGCGCCTACTCTCGGCTAGAGACAAGCTGTAAGTGCTTTACAATCCATAGTCATTTAAACAACGGGCTGCCTACCTGGGTAGCACCGACAAAAGAACTGCCAGCTGGCGCTTCATTCAGTCGTTTCCCGTGTCATCCAGTCAATATCGCTCAATATCGTTCCCTCAATTTCCTGACTTCCTTCATTCTTTCCATTTCTCACGCAGGGTGCATGCTATGTGTAACGGGTCATCCATACCAACAGCCAAACTGGCCTTCTCTTCCGAAAGTTGGTGACGGGATTTCACATGTGTGCAAGATGTTATGCGTGCGTTCACACACGGGACGTCGGTTTATAGTCTCATACGAAGGACTGTATAGGAAATGGAGTCAGAACCAATGTTAACTCCGAGGGAAAAATCCTCCTGTACCCGAAACGGCCCGGCGGAGATTCGAACCCGCAACCCCAGGATCACCAAGATTACGAGTCCGGCGCTCTACCAACTGAGCTATTCCGGCTCCCAATATATGCCAATATATCCAATATATGCATTTTCGGTGCATCGAAATAATAACATGTAATATGAATCATATGAATCACCCCACTCAGTCTGCCATTTCACCCAGTCCATTGGGCAGCAGACTTCTGATTACATTTACTCCATCAATTATCAGACAGCTGAGAGGAAGAGATGAACACGAGGGAAAGCCTGGGGATGACACACACTACCGATAGTGCTGTGCATGATTTAAAAGCGCGTTAAACGATCTGTTAGAACCCCGCAGTTGGAGAGAAAACAGTCATTTTATCAGACCAGACTTGCCTGTCAGACCATGAGGTTACAAAAGATTGTCCGAAGGGAATTCTAGTTTACCCTCTGCCATCCCACCCTCCCACTATCAGATAAAACCCCCCCCCCCCCTCCCGCTCCAACACATCTTCTTCTTCTACCTCATGTAACGTGACAATTTCAGAACTATTTAAGTATTGGGTCGAACCAACAATTGCCTCCCGACATGAATATTTCGCTGACAATTTGCTTTAATGCTCCATTTTAATCTTAATACAAATTCTTATTAGTAATCCAGCTTTCAACGGTTAATATCATTGATCTATTTATGTGTTTATTTGTCTATTTGTTTAATGGCTTAAAAATATCATTTATATATTATTTATTCATTTATTTATTCATTCAGCTATCTTTGCATCTTGTTTCTTTATCTATTTACCTATTCATGAAATATACATGTTGGGCATTTTTAGGAATGGGATTAAGAATTCTTTAGCCATTTTGTTATGAAAAAAAAAATCCAAACTTGTCTGTGTGGCTATGTGCAAAGTAACATTCAGCTCCAAAAGAACCAGAGTGATAATATCTTTTCATTTTAAATGGAAATTGCTGCATTTAGACGAGAAGACACTGAACATATCAAGAGTTCATCAGAATAACAAACGTCCAGAAATTCAGCATTCTGGCGATATCTTTTTTATCCAGCATCCCCAACATTCTGATATGGCAGTGACAAGCGCAACGAGTATGGATGACTAGATTAGAAAACACAATCAGAGAAGTGAAAAGGCGATACAGATCCTGATAACCGAATTCCCACATTGCTTGATAGAAGTGGTAATAAGGGCAGAATCCTCTTACTGGTGTTTTGCATCTTACCGACGCACGTTTTTTCTGTTACTTTACCCTGATTATTTACAGAAAATGACCACTAACAACTATGGTTTCAGTCAGATAATGCTCTTGTATGCTTTAAAAAAAAAAAAATTTTCGTGCTTTGGTTAAAAAAATAAGACTTTAAATCACCTGCAAGAATACCATGAAGCCCATGCCTATTGCTAGTTTGTTGTTGTTGCTATTAATTGTTTGTTTGTTCGTTGGGGGGGGGGGGGGGGGGGGGGGGGGGGGGGGGTCTAATTCATGTCAATTAGTGGCAGAGAAAAAAAATGTCCGTAGACGCGATCCATTTCCGTTGATTCATACGTTGTTGCCTGTTAGTGATTAAGGACGGAGAGACATTTGGTTGTTCAGGGGATTTTTTTTTTCTCATGCAGCGACTTCTGGTGATGATAGTGTCGACAACAGTGCCATGATTACTGTTTTTCTATGGTGATTTGATTGTGAACTGGTAAATATCTGCGGTACAAATACACTCAGTCCACGTTTTGAAGAAAAAAAAAAGTTACCTATAGATCAGTATACACGATGTACATGACTGTTTCAGAAAGCAAAGCTCAGCTTCTCAAACGAATCTGCGAAACACACATGTGTGTGTATGTCTGTGTGTGTGTGTGTGTGTGTGTGTGTGTGTGTGTGTGTGTGCGTGCGTGCGTGCGTGCGTGCGTGCGTGCGTGCGTGCGTGCGTGTGTGTGTGTGTGTGTGTGTTAACTTATCAGAGCAAGTGACACAAACATCCACTCTCTCTGAAGATATCAGCTTAATACAATTCACAAATGGTCGATTATGGTATTTTGAAAACTGCACCTTGAAAAGACATACAATTGGTTCATTATGGTATTCTGCCAACTGCATCTTGAAACGACATACAACTGGTTCATTATGGTATTCTGCCAACTGCATCTTGAAAAGACATACAACTGGTTCATTATGGTATTCTGCCAACTGCATCTTGAAAAGACATACAACTGGTTCATTATGGTATTCTGCCAAACTGCATCTTGAAAAGACACACAACTGGTTCATTATGGTATTCTGCCAACTGCATCTTGAAAAGACACACAACTGGTTCATTATGGTATTCTGCCAACTGCATCTTGAAAAGACACACAACTGGTTCATTATGGTATTCTGCCAACTGCATCTTGAAAGACACACAACTGGTTCATTATGGTATTCTGCCAACTGCATCTTGAAAAGACACACAACTGGTTCATTATGGTATTCTGCCAACTGCATCTTGAAAAGACACACAACTGGTTCATTATGGTATTCTGCCAACTGCATCTTGAAAAGACACACAACTGGTTCATTATGGTATTCTGCCAACTGCATCTTGAAAAGACACACAACTGGTTCATTATGGTATTCTGCCAACTGCATCTTGAAAAGACACACACACTGGTTCATTATGGTATTCTGCCAACTGCATCTTGAAAAGACACACAACTGGTTCATTATGGTATTCTGCCAACTGCATCTTGAAAAGACACACAACTGGTTCATTATGGTATTCTGCCAACTGCATCTTGAAACGACACACAACTGGTTCATTATGGTATTCTGCCAACTGCATCTTGAAAAGACATACAACTGGTTCATTATGGTATTCTGCCAACTGCATCTTGAAAAGACATAACCTTTGACAGCATGGATGTCCCGGCTCTATCCACAGTGACGTTTCTGAGCAGCGTTCCGTTGCTGTCCTTTTACAAGCTAGGGACTTCATACAAAACTTACTTTACGTAAAAGAATAACTCGAATATATTCCTGTTTTCATGCTAATCACTATTGAACGCACATTTCTGTTAGTTCCATCTGTCACAGACGCCATTGTGTTGCATCAGAAGTGGTTCCAGTAGATCGATTGTTCCTTGTGTTTTACGACACACACACACACACACACACACACACACACACACACACACACAGACACGCGCACGCACGCACGCACGCACGCACGTACGCACGCACGCACACACACACACACACACACACACACACACACACACACCACATATATATATATATATATATATATATATATATATATATATATATATATATATATATATATATATATATTGAAAATAGGGATAAAAGGAAGTTTTACAAACCAACAGATCTGTTTCGAGCCAGCGCTCTCGTCAGGATGGTTTTGGGGCGCCTACTGCGGTGTTATATGGCCTGATGTCACTGTTTGCACGTGCGGATTGGCTGCACGCATTGTTCGTTTTTTTGGGGTTGTTTACAGTTCAGGGTGCGTTTGCTGACAACGATTTCCATTTGTGCCTGCAGTTGTTTACTATTTCTACTTTAGTATTTAGGGTTGCTAAGTATGGTTTGCATAGTATTAACCATTTTTCTGTTGAACATAGGTTGCATCTTTTTGAAATGTTGTTGTATGGTGATGCCCTTTTATGATTTTCCAGGATATGTTATAGTTTATTTTTTGTCTTTAAGTCTCCAAATATATTTGCTCAGTTCTGTTTGGTTTTGTATTTTTCTTTGTTGAATGACTGTTTATGGTTTGTGTATCTGGTTTTGAAGTGATTTTCAGTTATCCCTATGTATGTTTCTTTTTCATTTTCTGATGTCACAGTGGCTTGTTATACAATGTTTTTATAGAGGCATTTGTTGCTTAAGGGACACTGTTCTTTTTTAGCAAAATTGCAGGATTTCCTTTCTTCACCCTTCTTTGCTGTGTTGCTTTTCATTTTGTTGGATGAATCAATTATATTTTTAAGGTTAGGCATGCATGAATATGATAGTTTGATGGTGTTCTTGTTGAATATTTTGGACAATTTGTGTTCTTTTGGGAAGGATGCTGTCAAATTTTGAAAAATTCTTTTCCTACGTTTGTTTTTACTCGTCCATCATATGGAGGGTTGTACCATGTGATTTTCCTTTTCCTGCTTTTTTTGTGTTTTTGTTCATGTTGTTATCTGGGTTGTATTGTAGTTTGTAGCTGTAACCACTTTTTTGCAATGCCTCTTGGTATTCTGCTGCTGCATTGTTGAATACTCTTTCATTATGTGACAGATTAGATAATCTCTTGTTTATGCCATTGGGTATGGTTTTTAGTATAGATGGTGGGTGGTTGCTATTGATGTTTACATAAATGGGTGTGTCATTAGGTTTCTTGTATGGTTTTTATATATGTGGTTGTTGAGGTCAAGTGTTATGTCCTAAGTAGTTCACTACCTTTTTGTTTGCTTCGATGGTGATTTTTAAGTTATGGTTTTGGAAAATTTTGCATAGTTCTTTTTTCTTGTTTTCAATGGTTCTTGGATTGTTGTTTAGCGCGGCGAGGCCGTCGTGTCTGTACAGTCCGACTTGTTTTCCGAGTTGCTTTTGGATGTTGGATAGTATAAACAGTCCGACTAGTTCACATGTTTCGGCACCGTCATACGATCCCATGGTCACATCAAATGTTGAATTTTCATTCGTTTTCTTGATCCATGTATCATTTCTGCTGTAGAGTAAAGTTTTCTTGGTGTGAAAAATGATTTCCATTTCTGACCCTGTTATGTCTGTGTGTTTATTAGCAAATAAACAACTGCAGGCACAAATGGAAATCGTTGTCAGCAAACGCACCCTGAACTGTAAACAACCCCAAAAAAACGAACAATGCGTGCAGCCAATCCGCACGTGCAAACAGTGACATCAGGCCATATAACACCGGCAGTAGGCGCCCCAAAACATCCTGACGAGAGCGCTGGCTCGAAACAGATCTGTTGGTTTTTAAAACTTCTTTTTATCATCCTATTTTTAATAGATGTTGCTCCCCAAGGGGTCGAGCACTTTAAGATTTTTATTAGGCGTTTTAGCAGTATTTTATATATATATATATATATATATATATATATATATATATAACCGTTGTTGTGTTATTTTGATATGAAGTGATGCATAATCTCATTTTTTAGCACTACATAAAAATGCAAGGCCCCAATAAAAAAAATGTTAAACAACACACTGTAACGTCATAATCACATCCGTGATTGTAGAGCCAAGAGCAGCTGTAGTTGCATTCAACTACGCGTGGCACAGAAACTGTAGTATCGGTCTACACATCCTATATTATTTCTGTGCAAGCTTTTCACAAAGAGCTAGAGGATCCTATCTGAGACAGAACTTCTCTTTCCAACAGCGGCCGTATTGTTCATGAAGATCTCATGAAAGATTGACTGATGGTCCGTCAGCCTGTCAACGTCAGCATTATAAAGACACTGTCCATCCATAGTGCCTGATCATTCCTGACCACCCCGTGTCCCAGAATAGCGCATGTGATGAGCATACCGGTTTCAATAGTATCACTGCTCGCCAATCATAAATGTCACCCTTTGCTTTCCTCAGCACTAGACAAGACTTACGCTCTACTCCAGATTATCTCGGTCACGTTGACATGGAGCGCTGGACAGGAAATGTTTAGGAGAGACACAGGCTGTTGGGCAGAGCTCAATCTACTCATCCGCTAGTTGTCCACACTGCTTTCAACAGAACCGTGTATCATCCATAGCAAACATCCTCCACATGCTTAGGGTGCTAATCTGTCTTTTCACAAATCATGTCAGCTCCTGGTTGGATTCGGTTTACAGTGAATATGACCTAAATGAAAGGAACATCATTTGTTGCAGTCCCCTTGAGCAGTGATGGGATTACATGCACGTAGTTTGATGACAGGAAAGGCGAAGATAGGTAATTAGTATCCACAAAACCAACACTAGGTTCAGTTCATCTGAGTTCACCATGCTGGGGGTTATTAGAGTGATATGTTTGTGGGCTGAGCATCCGACGGCACAGACCAAGTTGCGTGATTGGGCAGCTGTCATATTCAATCTTCAATATGTCCTTTGTCTTTCTGACAATGATTGCCAGGTACATCGTCTGCAGGATGTTGTGATAGTTCCTTGGGTATGCGAGTTTAGGTGTTGCGACGATCCATGCCTCACAGTTCTTTTTTGTTTTTCTTTGTATGTAATGACAGAGGCGGTGTCATTATTACATATAAACTTTGTCACTGGCCTATGGTAGGTATCAGGAATCTCCCATTGAAGATACTGTGAAGTCAATTGGAGAGGATACACACAGTCTACAGCCTCACTCTAAAGGTAAAAGCATTTTATAAATCGATTTAACACGAACACATAGGCTTTCTTTTCCAGGAGTGTTCTTCCAACCCCTTTAGACAAGGAGCTTACTCTGCTATTCATTAAGAGAGGCCAAGATCTAGACTCTTTTGTGTATACCCAAAGCAATGTCACGTTGAGACAGATGTTTGTGGTATTATGGACCCAAGCCAAACAGTAAAAAAAAATTCTGTTTCTGTTTAGGAGGTCTAGGGCATAATCGCACACCAAAGGGAATTCCTATAGTTCTGTTTCAGACCAGCTTGCAAAAGGAAAAGTAATTCTTAGTCATGTGAACATAAACAACCTCTTGCATTGAAAACGGCTGTGTATGATAACAGTTACATCGAGCCCATATAAAACGTATTCATGCAGATAGTGTTAACACCTTACCTGGTGCCCTTTCAGTTGTTGGTTAATAGGGGGCACTCTCTTCTATTTGTCTTCCTGGTTTCATGTTGTCGTTGCAAGAGTTTTAATCTGACGCTCTCTCAGTGGCTTTAAACTAGGGCTATTCATGATCCCTAAAAAAAAAACATCCATCAAAAACATGACAATGACAGCCTCACTTCAGGTTTAGGAATTCCAAGGTCGCTTGAACAAAATAAAAATGTTCAGTCCGACTGTTTGATTCCTCTTAAGGAGCTATTTTCTCTTGTCCGTTAGCGCTGTTCACTGGCTCATGACATCAAATCCAACTAGCATTGTGGTTTGCTAATTCGCTGCAAATAAGACATCGAGGGACAGCATTTTTCACACACGTATCAGAGATAAGAAACTCAGGAAAACACTGTGCAGGACACAAATTTCAGCCCGAAACTTTGATTCACGAGTCCTGCCCGTGTGACATGGCAAAATGATTAACATTCTCAGCTGCATTCGTTGTTTCTGATCCTCAAATCTAATGGAAAACAAAGATACATTGAAAACAAATCAATCACATGAACACACAACAGCTTTTTATGTATCACGTCTTTGTATTACCCAAGACCACATGCGTACGCCACACACACCTACGGACACATACAAAGACACTAATAGACTCACGGACACTTGCGGCTCACGCAGGCATGCACACGAGCAACACGCATCCGCGCAGGCTGGACACATGCACGGAAACTCACGCTCGCGCCCGCACACATACGGACACAAACACGGACACGGACACGGACACCCCCCCCCCCCACACACACACACACACACACACGCACGCACGCACGCACCCCCCCCCCCCCCCCCCACACACACACATAAATGTGACATTTGCAAACTTCATTTCAATGTATACTTTTAAATCGATTACACGCAGTATTAAGGCGTGTAATCGGCTTACTTCTGCGGCTACTCCTGTGCTGTAGCCTTCTTTCTCTGGATGGTCGAATCTGAACCAATAGATGTTCATTCTGTTTGTTGCTCCCGACCACCGCGTAATACCGCTTACATCGGACCGTCATCATTTTTTTATGAAGAGATTAAAAGAAAAAAAAAAAAAAAACATAGCCAGGATGAACCCAGCCTACATGCACTCTCCAATAATGTACAAAACGATGAAGGACGATGGAAGAGAATGCTACGTATGAATGTGTGCGTTGGATAAGCATTACACTAAGGACGTGAGGCTGATAGTAGTTGTAGTTTCGATGGTGAAACAACGCCATTCATATTGCCACTTAAATGATGATGTGTGTCAACGTGTCTGTGAGGAATGTAGAGCAATGAAGGCAAGGGTTCTTAGAGAGATGGTCAACAGAGCAAAGTGTGTTATTGATCGGACGCTTGGAAGAATTCTAACTGCTGGAGGGACTAGCGGATTAAAGAGGATAATAAAGATGTTTCCGGACGATACATGTCAGTCCCATGAGAGCTTTAGTTGGTAGATAGACAATTTTGCGAAATTCACTGCAACGTTTGGATTATGTATTTTGGACAAAAACCTGCATTATTGGACGTGAAAGGTTTGGAGGACACATTTTCGATTTGGGGTCGTTGCAATGATCATCGAGTATTGGTTTGTAAATGTTTTGCTGTTATTTAAAGGTTTTTAAGCTCTTACTAGGTTCGATCTTTTTTCCTGTTCAATTTGATTCAAAGAACGGTCACAACCCGTCCGTATCTGCGAATCACTTTATTCAGCATTAAGCCCACTGAGGTGTATAGGAACGACAGTTCGATTCCTGCTAGCTGCAACCATCTGGAGGCACATCTGGAGATGTTACATGTTGAATTGATGTGGAGAAAGCCCTCTGACTCTGGATCTGAAGTTCGTCTTTGTGCTCGCAGTTGTGGTAGTGACAATGGTGAAGACATTCCATGTAAGAATGTTTTGTGGTGCCTGTGTTTGTACCTGAAACGTTGCAGTGGCTCCGACTAGCAACAGTATGTTCCATGAGTAACAGTGAACATTACAAAACTGAACTAACTGTTCAGGAGCTGCGATCTCGCTTATGCTTGAGGCAACGCTTGATCTGGTGTATCAGGTCTGCTCAACATCGATCGTGTGTGTTTGCATGGACACTGCAAATACTGTGTCATTTTATAAAGTTCAGAAGTGTGCGTCATATCAATATACTTTGCCAGCGCGTCGTCCCAACATGACGTGAATCTTTGATGTCTCATAGAAGTGTTGTTCAAAGTCGAGCCATACATATATAGCCTCGTTTAAGAAAAGCCTTGGTAAGCAATGACATTTACTTTTCTGTGTCAGATCGAACAGAGGAAAACTTTTATCCAGCCCAGCATTATAAACTGAAGAGGAAAAAGGTGATGAATGATATACTAAGAGAGAGAGAGAGAGAGAGAGAGAGAGAGAGAGAGAGAGAGAGAGAGAGAGAGAGAGAGAGAGAGACGGGCGGGAAGTGGAAGTAAAAAAAGTGCCATGAACAAGACATTAGACGAGTAAGTGTGTAAGGGCATTTACAAGAAC
>JADBJO010009271.1:42500-50000 GCA_016801955.1 Conus betulinus
CGAGGACAACAACACACGGCAAAACAGTCCTGAACATCCCAACTGGCAGCTGGATATTCTGTTTTGACTATTTCACCAGACAGCAAAACCACAGTGAGAGCTACAACAGACCACTAAATTAACCGTGATGGTGATGTGACAGACAGGAATGGCTCTAAGAAAACAAAAGCACTGTTAATTCGCGTATAGAGATTGAGAGGGGCGCCGGCAACTTAGTTTAGGTTGAGAAGAGCCGAGAAAAGGATAAAATGAGTAGGTCAAGCAACTTTGATTGTCCGTCCCCTGAACAAACACGTTCTGCTTCCTCTGCTAGCCTCTTTCGACGACCTCGCGTGCGCGAAAGTAGGTCAGCCCTTTTTATCTATTGCCCTGGGGACAGAGTATTCAATCGACCCCGGGCCATTCACACTGACAGTAAATCTGATCGGCGGCTTTGCGTAAATGAGAAGGCGCACAACTCTTTGGACACACGCTGACAAATTGAGATATACGAAGAGTTACCTATCTATCTATCTATCTATCTATCTATCACGCACAGTTCTCTCTCTTCTCTCTCTCTCTCTCTCTCTCTCTCTCTCTCTCTCTCCTCTCTCTCTCTCTCTCTCTCTGTGTGTGTGTGTGTGTGTGTGTGTGTGTGCGTGCGTGCGTGCGTGTGCGTGCGTGCGTGTGTGTGTGTGTGTGGAGTTTTGTGTGCATAACCGTTTTTAACTCGCCATTAAGGCAGCCATACTCCATCTTCGGGAAAGGTTCATGCTATGTGTAACTGTCATCCAAACCAATGGCCAAACCGACCTTCTCTTCCGAAAGTTGGTGATGGAATTTTACGTGTGCAAGATGTTATGCGTGCGTTCACACACGGAACCTCGGTTTATAGTCTCATTCGAAGGACTGTATGGGAAATGGAGTCAGAACCAATGTTAACTTCCGAGGGAAAAATTCCCCTGTACCGAAACGGCCCGGTGGATTCGAATCCGCAACCCTTGGATTACGACTCCGCGCTCTACCAACTGGGCTATTCCGGCCCCCTACAATCATCAATAAACATAAAACCTGTAACTCCCTACTGACCTCTTTCAGAACTGATGGTTATTTCATGCATCAGCGACTCACAGATTCAGCATGCGAATGCGAACTAAGTAATAACAGCACTGTCCCACAGGAGCCAACAGACTAACACGGGCATGACTCTGTATTCATGTCTGTCTCTCTTCCTTATAATTCATGCTTCAGGTCCTAGCTCTCAATTAGTAGCAACACCATCTCAGATTGTCGGCCTGTCTGTAAAATTGTCCGGGCCTATGTACGCAAACCAGTCTCGGAAGTATCGGTTTGTGCATTTCTGCGCGAATTATTTGTTGTGTCTGAACGCAGTCGGGCTTTTCCAAGACAGACAAGAAAACCCCCTCACTGAAGGTCCACATAGATAGTCGAGTCTAGCGGTTTAAACCCTTGTGCTATGTACCAACTTTTTACCACCGTATGCTTAAATCAGGTGTGTCTGATTCTTTGCATGTCTTTTGATAAACAGATCATGGATCCACTCTCAGACCTGGACTTCTACTAAAAGTCTCTATCTTTCCAAGTTTCGTTTAAATCAGTTTAGGATTTTTTCTCTTTTTCTTTTCCCCCATCATCTGGCAGACAGACACAGCAACGAAACCAACAGACGCACATTACAACACACCCATCATGGCGGAAATGTTAATGGATGATGTATACTGAGTAAACCTCAGCAGAACACAGTTCGCCTTCCGACCGCTGACGCAAAAGCTTTTGAGATTTCAGTGTGGTCAGGTTTGAATGTTCTTATCCCGACCATTTTTTTTATTCATGAGCTGCGTGTGTCGCTGAACTCTCTGCAAAGTTAAAAGTAATTGACAATGGAAGCTGCAACACTCCAGACTTCTCCATGCGAGTGGCAAGCGTAGAGAAATCTCCAGCCGTGTCTTATATTGTCGGATCCTCCCCTAGGCATCTAGAGCGTGTCTTATTGTCGGATCCTCCCCTAGGCATCTAGAGCAAAATTCTACCAACACTGGTGACCCCTTACGTGGGCATCTACGAACAGTAAATGTTACCAAAGAATGCAAAGCAATGAACCTTACGGGCAGTATCCCTGGAGAACTGTGACATATGGGACACATTTCATTTCCCCGTAACCCATCCACAAAAATGCCAAATTTAAGCAAAAGTCGAATTCTAACATAATGTTTTTGAATCTCTCTCTCTCTCTCTCTCTCTCTCTCTCTCTCTCTTCTCTCTCTCTCTGTGTGTCTCTCTCTGTGTGTGTGTGGGTCGCGTATGTGTGTGTGTGTGTGTGTGTGTGTGTGTGTGTGTGTGTGTGTGTGTGTGTGTGTGTGTACGCATGTAAATGGATTTCTTCTAGTTTCTGGTCATCCTTTTACGTCATATTCCTTCAAATCCCCGTCCCTTTTCGCATCCACATATTTCGCCCCCCGTGTCTGCATAATGTTCTTTCACGTTTCTTATGTATTCTATTTTTCTTTAAAAAAAAAAAAAAAAAAAAAAAAAAAAAAAGTGGTCTCCCTTTTGTGAGGTTTCCTCGATTTCTGTTTCGTATTTTCCATCTGCCCGAAGCGTTTTATTTTCCTTCAATGACCCTTCCGTGTGCCACACTACCACCTTTTTCATGCTGTTTGTTATTGCTTCAACTTTTTCATTGAGTCTGTCTGTCTGACACCCATCTGCCAGATTCTCACTTCTTCTGCATGTCTCTCGATCTGTCTTTGGGTTTCGTGAAAATCAGTTCAGAAGGTTTTTTTTTAAAACTTTTTTCCCGTTATCTGATTGAACTGATAATGTATCTATCTTTGAAGTCGGATTCACATCATCAGGTTTAAATGAGACTGTTCATTAGCCGAATACCTCCGTCCATGCAAAATTGATCAATTCGGTTGTTTGTTTGCTCGGTCGTTTGATTGTTTGTTTGGTTTTGTAATTTCATTTTGTAATTTGGCGAACGTATGTCTGAATCATTCATTGGTATGTCTTTCAGGGGTGTAACATGTGTGTTTTCATTGCTTCACACACACACACACGCACGCACACACACACACACACACACACACACACACACACACACACACATACACACGCACGCGCGCGCGCACACACACACACACACACAAACACACACACACACACACACACACACACACACACACACACACACACACACACACACACACACACACACTTGCTGTTCCACCGTCCAGTAGCATCACCACCAAGGATCAATCAAAGCTGTGTCTTCTTCAGCTTTTAAATCCCGAGTACGGGAAGGACAGGGCATGAATAAGTAAGAACTTTCATAGTGCGTTACTGCTGTTAAAAATCAGTTGAATTCAGACAACCTGCCGACCTCCTTCCCGCTTACACAAAGCTCTCTCTCTCTCTCTCTCTCTCTCTCTCTCTCTCTCTCTCTCTCTCTCTCTCTCTCTCTCGAACTCTCATGAGGATATAAGCATGTGCGAACTCGAGAGAGAGAGAGAGGAGAGAGAGAGAGAGAGAGAGCAGAGAGAGAGAGAGAGAGAGAGAGAGAGAGAGAGAGAGAGAGAGAATCACACAGACACACAACACACACACACACACCCACACCCACACCCACACACACACACACACACGCATACGCACACGCACACACACACACACACACACACACACACACACACACACACACACACACACACACACACACGCTCGCGCTCATGCTTGTTCATGCAAATACACGCACACACGCTCTGAGAGAGAGAGAGAGAGAGAGAGAGAGAGAGAGAGGAGAGAGAGAGAGAGAGAGAGAGAGAGAGAGAGAGAGAGAGCATGTAATACAGCATTCCTGACAACATGAAATCGCATTCACTCTTACATGTTTTCTTATTCAAAGCTTTACATCCAGATACAGCAAATTATTTCGGAAGTCTTTCGTTGGTAGGCCTGCTGGGAAAGTAGCAATGCGGTTTTCTTCTTCTTTTTTTTTTTTCTTCTTATTTTAACATAAAAGGTGACAGTAATATAGCTTCGTAAGAAGTTCTCTTCATAGGGTGTCATGCGTTTGGGAAAAAAAAAAAATAAAAATAAAAAAACACCGTGAAGTTCTGTAAGACTTTAAACCATTTTGATGACAGTTGCTTTTACCCAATACCGGAAACTGAGTTCACTACTTCGTAACGATCGAATGATTCTTTACATCTATTTTCTCCTTCTTCACACCCTCTCCATCTTCCTCTTGTTTCTGCTCCTGCTGTTGGTTTCAGAACCATTGTGTAGGCAAAGCCGATGCCTGCTCGGCGTTATTAAGATTGTCATGTTGAACTCTAGACACGGTTGGTGTCTGTTTCGACATTTTGTTTGGCATGCCCAGAAAGGTATGGTGTTTTGACTAATGATTTTAACTTGATGAATTTGACATCCACGGCAGACTGAACTCTAAGCAGCCTGAAAAATAAAGTGCATTATTTCAAACTGCATATTTTAAGCAGATTCAGTAATGAAGAGAATAACTATTTTACAAGCCAGTCATCCAACCAAACGAAGGCAGTATGAACGAGGCAGCATACTAACAAAGGGGACGGACATTCAAACGAACGAACCAGAACATGGGAAAAAAAATTCTAACAGAACATGGATATATAAAAAAAAAAAAACTTCCTCAGGTAAACATTTTTGTTATTAAAGAATAGACACACACACACACACACACACACACACACACACACACACACACACACACACACACACACACACACACTGTGGTCGTCAGAGAGGAAGGTTGAAAAACATTGTAGCCTCTCCTATTTCTCTGTAAGGAGCTGACTCCTGATGAAGCCCTGGCGGCAAAACAATTGAGAAATAAAGAACGAATGCGGATGAGACACAGGGGTGGACAGACTGCTTTGAATTATATATATATATATATATATATATATATATATTTTTTTTTTTTTTTTTTTTTTTTTTTCCTCTCAGTTTCAAATCTTTGCCAAGCCATTACTATAATGATGGAAGAATTGTTAACCTGCACTTGTTTTCCCCCCCTACTTAATTGTTCAGCATTATATTGTTTGGTCAATCAGCGGGTGATTGCATCTCTTAGGAGATCCAAGGAAAGGTTGTTCTGCACAATTCTTAGCCGCTGACAATGCTTGGGTTATTGAACAGCAGAGCTGACCACTCAGACTGTTCCATATCTTTTGATCTCCCTGCATCCTTAAATGGATCCTAAAAGCATAGGCTCAAAGATTGTCTCTTACATTTTATACTGTTTGCGTAATATTTTTAGTTTTCAACAACTTTTTTTCTCTCCACACTTTCATTTTGTTTAATTCTACTACCTTTCGCTGGCTGCTTTGGGGGGGTGCTGTTGGATTCTTTTTCGAACCCTTGGTGCTGAGAACACCACTGAATTATGGACTGTGGTGTGTCTCTATCTGACGCCAAAAGCAAAGACACAATCAGTCCTATCTTTTTGATGAGTCCGATCCAGCGGACGAAAAACCTCGGTGCAAGAGGTACATATAGATTTGTCTTCGAGAGGGTTTGCAATAGACCTCGATGCAAGAAGGTACATATAGATTTGTCTTCGAGAGGGTTTGCAGTAGTTTTTCTCATACAACTAGTGAAGGGTTTTCATATTTATGATATACATTTTTTGTCATTTGCTTGATCTTTTTTTATTCTTCTGTTAATTTCAAATCTTTGCCAAGTCATTACTATAATAATGGAAGAATTGTTAACCTGCACACTGTTTCCCCCCCCCCCCCCCCCCCCCCCACCCATACTTAATTGACTATATATATATATATCGCGCATCTTGGGTAAAAAGAAGCATATCAACTAGTTACACTTCACTTTCCTTTCTTTCATTACCATGCGTCACACAACATAATAGGGAACCAACAAGTCTGCCCTGTCACCACCAAAAAGGGCGCGCTAGGGTGAGTTATGCCGGGATGGCAACGAAGAGCTTAATATCTTGCGTTTCTTCACGCTAACAAAACTCTCGAGATAAAATATATCCTTCGTATTTCTTTACTGCGCATTTCTTTCCACATCACAATGCGTGTCTCTCTCTCTGTTTCTATTATTTTTCTTACATTTCATAGGCGCTCGCTGATTCAGTTATATTATTCGGTTTATGGTCCATAATTTCATACGTCACATCTCTTAAGTGCCTTTGCCTCTCCACGTATTTTCACGTTCTGTTTCTTCTCGATGTTGTTCTCTCTCGTCCCGTATGCTTACATCATAAGCAGTAGCCTTTCTGTTGCAGGGTTTCCAATTCCGTTTCTTTCTTTGATCTGCGTCTAGGTGTTTCTTTTAATGCCTGTCATTCCTCTCATCTCAAGACAACGAACACCTCCCCTCTATGTACGCTGTCACACTGACGCTTTGTGTGATGTTTGTTTTCTTTCCTAATTACTAAATGATTTTGTTTTTATACGCGCTGTGTTTTCTACGGAAGAGCCTTTTACGGGTTTACCATGGGGGCCGGAATAGCTCAGTTGGCAGATCGCCGGACTCGTAATCTTCGTCACCTGGGGGCGGCGGGTTCGAATCTCTGCCGGGCGTTTCGGTACAGAGGGATTTTTCCCTTGGAGTTGACATTGGTTCTGACTCCATTTCCCAGACAGTCCTTCGAATGAGACTATAAACCGAGGTTCCGTGTGTGAACGCTCGCATAACATCTTGCACACACGTAAAATCCATCACCAACTTTCGGAGGAGAAGGCCAGTTTGGCCGTTGGTATGGATGACACGTTGCACATAGCATGCACACTGTTTGAGAACTGGAAAGAATAAAGGAAGTAAGGAAATGGAGTGAACGATTTTGAATGTAGATGGACTGGATGACACAGGAACCGACTGAATGAAGCGCCAGCTGGCAGCTCTTCAGTCGGCACTACCCAGGTAGGCAGCCCGTTGTGTGTAACGAGTGTGGATTTTAAAGCACTTATAGCTTGGTCTCTAGCCGAGAATAGGCGTTATATAAGTGTTCATTACAATAATAATAATAATAACAATAATAACAATAATAATGTAACATTATTCTTATTTGTTGAACAACAACAACAAACAACAAATAATAATGTCACAGAGGTGTTGATAGGAGTAGAGGTAAGTGATTTTGTTCTTGAGCTTGCATGCCAAAGGTGATTTCATCGTGCGGTATCTTTGGCAGCTTTCTCTGTAATGAATGTTGACTATAGTGGATTGATCTCCCTTCTTCCGGGTTGAATCTTGATCTTTACGTCTTCATTTCTGGATTAGCGTTCGTGTCAAAAAGGAACCCCACTGGAGAGCTGATATGCAGCTGTACTGACTGCGGTAAGTCGTCCCTACATTCGATGGCGAATGAGGAACCTAACAGTCGGGTCTTTGTCAAGTCTGTATTGGCGCTAATATCGCCCTTGTCGACCGTCCTGTCCTCGCTGACTGGTTGTTGGTGGACAGCTCTAACGACCCACTGTCTGGCAGCCCTGT